>BOPN01003556.1:20000-22500 GCA_017312705.2 Penaeus japonicus | reverse complement strand
CCAAGGCCAATATCTTCTCCTTTTTCTTATCTTATTATCTTCTTTTATTTTCTTTTTTCCCCTTGTTCTCCTTTTTTTTCTTTTCTTCGGTTTGTTCTTTTTCCTTATTCTTATCCATATTTTCACCTTCTTTCTCTTTTTTTTCTTCTTTTTTTGTCTCTTTTTCTTGCATACAGATTCATTCACTAGTTCCTTTGTTCATTCATTCATTGATATCATTATTCTCCTACTTTCTTTTATTCCCTTTTATTCGTCTCCTTCCTCCTATCACTCATTCTACCCTATACACACGATACCTTTCCTTTCCCTTTTTTCACTTTTGTTTTTATTTGTCATATACTATATTTATATATCAACTTTACACCATGTCTTCACTTCCTTTCTATTCTTATTTCTTCTCTTCTATCTACGTTCTTTAATACTTTATTTTATTTTCTATTACCTCTTTATCATCTCCCCTCTTTTGGTCTTTCCTTCACCTTCTCTATTCGTTATTTTTTGCCCTATACATCATCTCCTTATATGTATCCCTGTGTCCCTGCGTCTACTGCCTGTACCTGTATCCCTACATCCTCTGGCTGTACCTGTATCTCTGTTTCTCTTCCCTGTACCTGCCTGTATTCCTACGCCCTCTTCCTGTACCTGTATCTCTGCTTCTCTTCGCTGTACCTGTCTGTACCCCTACGCCTTCTTCCTGTATCCCTGTACCTGTATCCCTACATCCTCTAGCTGTACCTGTATCTCAGCTTCTATTCCCTGTACCTGTATGTACCCCTACGCCCTCTCCCTGTACCTGTATCTTTGCTTCTCTTCCCTGTACCTGCCTGTATCCCTACGCCCTCTCCCTGTACCTGTATCTCTGCTTCTCTCCCCTGTACCTGCCTGTATCCCTACGCCCTCTACCTGTACCTGTATCTCTGCTTCTCTTCCCTGTACCTGCCTGTATCTCTACGCCTTCAACCTGTACCTGTATCTCTGCTTCTCTTCCCTGTACCTGTCTGTATCCTTACGCCTTCTACCTGTACCTGTACCTCTGCTTCTATTCCCTGTACCTGCCTGTATCCCTACGCCTTCAACCTGTACCTGTATCTCTGCTTCTCTCCCCTGTACCTGCCTGTATCCCTACGCCCTCTACCTGTACCTGTATCTCTGCTTCTCTTCCCTGTACCTGCCTGTACCCCCACGCCCTCTACCTGTACCTGTATCTCTGCTTCTCTCCCCTGTACCTGCCTGTATCCCTACGCCTTCTACCTGTACCTGTATCCCTGTGTCTTCTGACTGTACTTACGACCGCGGGTACCTTCGGTAGCTGCTTTTTCTTCTCCACTGCTATGCCCCTCAACCGTACCTGTGGAAGAGGAAAATGTAAATGAGACTTTATGGCACGAAGGAGGGATGGGGAGAAAGGGATGGTGACTGTGAGAGAAGGGGGAAGGCTGAAGGAAGAGGGAAAATACATATAAACATACAGACAGAGAGAGAGAGAGAGAGAGAGAGAGAGAGAGAGAGAGAGAGAGAGAGAGAGAGAGAGAGAGAGAGAGAGAGAGAGAGAGAGAGAGAGAGAGAGAGAGAGAGAGAGAGAGAGAGAGAGAGAGAGAAGAGAAACTCCAATAGAGAGAGAGAGAGAGAGAGAGGGCGTGTCCCCGCACCGTACCGAGCGACGGGTCCAGTCCACCCTCCGACCCTGAGCTCCCATGACCAGAGAAAGTCCATGGCGGCATTTTCTCTTCCTTCCGTTGCTCGACCTGTCACATACCCATCCTTACCCTCTCCCCTCCCCCCTCCCCCCTCCCACAGACGTCAAACGAGTCCTGGACAAAAATTCAACCCTCACCCCCACACCTACCCCAACCCCACCCCCTAAAAGAAAAAAAGAAAAAAGGATTTCCGGAAATAACCAGTTTCTTTTCCCTCCAAAACCCGCTACTTTTCCGTCGTCCATCCGTCCGTCCCCTTTTTCCCCCTAAGAGCCCGTTTTATTTACTCTTCGGCGTGCTTGAGATTAGCAGATTAGAGCAGATTGGAGAGACAGTTTGGATGGCAGATTGGAATAATTTAGTGATTGGCTTGAGATCGTCCTTGAGATTAGTAGCGCGATTGGATTGTGGGAACCGATTCTCTCCGGAGGTCGACTGACTCACTCGTAACCCTTTCGGCTCGGCTCCTTGAGATGATTATCCTAAATCCTGGGAAAAATACCTTTCTGTTTCATAAGCCTAACACTCAGAGGAAAAGAGAGAGAAAAAAATATATATATATAATGTTTTTAGTCCTAGGAAATGAAAGATGCGATTTTCTGAAAACTTCAGAATGGAGAAATAAACGCGTCATTCATTATTCAGAAGAGAGAGAGAGAGAGAGAGAGAGAGAGAGAGAGAGAGAGAGAGAGAGAGAGAGAGAGAGAGAGAGAGAGAGAGAGAGAGAGAGAGAGAGAGAGAGAGAGAGAGAGAGAGAGAGAGAGAGAGAGAGAGAGAGAGAGAGAGAGAGAGAGAGAGAGAGA
>BOPN01003556.1:15000-17500 GCA_017312705.2 Penaeus japonicus | reverse complement strand
GTAGGAAGGAGGAAGAGGAGGAAGTATGGCGGAAAAGGTAAAAGGAGGAGGAGGAAGACGGGAAGAAAGGAGAAAGAGGAAGAGGAAAAGAAAGGGGAAGGAGGAAGAGGAGAAGAAAAGGGAATGAGGAAGAGGAGAAGAAGGAGGTAGAGATAAAGAAGGAGGAGAAGAAGACGGAGGAGGAGATGAAGAAAGTCATGAAGAAGGAGGAGATATAGAAGAAGAAGAAGAAGAAGAAGAAGAAGAAGAAGAACAAGAACAAGAAGAACAAGAACAAGAGCACAAGTCCCAATAAAAATCTCCTCGTTTCTTCCAGGAAAAGAGGGGAGGGGAGGGAAAGGGGCAAGGCTACTAATGAAAGATCCTCTCGGGGCTGACTTCATATCCGATTCCGACGACCCTGAGTACGCGACGCCGCCTTGAATACCCGATTTGCTCTTCGCTGTGAGACATCGTGTCCCGCCTACGCCCACGACGCCCACCCGCCCGCCCGCCCGCCCGCACCCACGAGGAGGTGGAGATGGAGGAAGAGGGGGAGGAGGAGGTGGGAGGAGGAGGAGGAGGAGGAGGAGTGGGAGGAGGAGGAAGAGGGGGAGGAAGAGGAGGAATGGGGAGGAGGGAGAGGGGGAGAGGGAGTGGGAGGGGGGTGGGAGGAGGAGGGGGAGGAGGAGGAGGAGGATGGGGGAAAGGAGGGAGGGAAAGGGAGGAGGAGGAGGAGGAGGAGGAGGAATGGGGGGGAGGGGGGGGGGGGGGAGGAGGAGGAGGGGGAGGAGGAGGAAAAGAAGAAGACGAATAATAAGAGGAAGAACAAGAAGTAGGTAACGAATAAGAAGAGAGGGAGGAAGAAACAGGAGATGAAGAAGACGAATAATAAGAGGAAGAGCAAGAAGTAGGTAACGAATAAGAAGAGAGGGAGGAAGAAACAGGAGATGAAGAAGACGAAGACGAAGAAGAGGAAGAAGAAGAGCATGACCTTGAACTGTCCTCCTCCAGCGCCAAAATCAGCCCCTTCCCTCCTCCACTCCCCCCCCCCCCCTCCTCCTTCCCTGGAACCTCTCCTCGCCGACCATTGTGTAGCACTCCCGCCTCTTCGGAGGGTTGGGCCTCCCTCTACTCACTCTCTCTCTCTCTCTCTTCTCTCTCTCTTCTCTTCTCTTCTCTTCTCTCTCTCCTCTCTCTCTCTCTCTCTCTCTCTCTCTCTCTCTCTCTCTCTCTCTCTCTCTCTCTCTCTCTCTCTCTCTCTCTCTCTCTCTCTCTCTCTCTCTCTCTCTCTCTCTCTCTCTCTCTCTCTCTCTCTCTCTCTCTCTCTCTCTCTCTCTCTCTTCTCTCTCTCTCTCCTGACATTTGAAACCATGCGTTTCATATCAGGCTTTCTAATTCCCTGGACCGGTTAGTATTGAGGAAAGTCATGCTTGCGTGTGTGTGTGTATGAGTGTGTGTGTGTGTGTGTGTGTGTGTGTGTGTGTGAGTGTGTGTGTGTGTGTGTGTGTGTGTGTGTGTGTGTGTGTGTGTGTGTGTGTGTGTGTGTGTGGTTGGGTGGGTGCATATGTGTTCGTATGTCTGTCCTAACTTTTATTAATCAATCCACAAAATTTCATAAACATTCGAATTCTGAGACCTTGTATTACAATAGGGAACAAAAAAGTGGACTCAACTTCCTCCTCACATCATGGAAAGTTATTAAGAAATCCATCAAATCCACTGATTACGCAATCAAGTAACAGTGAACACTTCGTAACACTTTCCCTTATCCTGAAGCTCTGAATAATAGGAAAACAATCACAAGAAAAGGAATATTATCATTACTTAATAATTAGTTCACTCGTTGTGAATTTCCGAGCAGCCATGTCTACGTTTCAGAGTCCGCTTCGTAAAAAAAAGATAAGAAGAAAATAATGATAAATACGAGAATCCAAAAATGAAAATAAGAAAAAAATAAAAAAATAAAAGAAAAAAAGAGAAAAAAACACGTAAATGACCATCATCTCAACACAACACGGACGTAGAGAGTTGATAAACAAGTCATGAATAAAAAAAATAAAAAAAAGGGCGAAGATGACAATAACAACAACAATAACAACAACAACAACAATAGAACCATCTCCGCTAAACACAAGCAGTAGTAGCCGACGCGAGCGTTCAAAGGCCTGCCCGTCAGCACCGCCAGCAGAACAAACCAAGTGACGTCACACACCTGCTGACGGAACTGCTGAGTCACGAGCGGCCAACTCACGAGAACCCCCGACTCACTCCCTCACCTCAGCCTTCAAGTCATTACCTTCAAGAAAACGTTTTCTCGAGATCTGAGCCTCAAGAGTAAATAAAAAGAGGGTGGTTGAGAGAGAGGAAAAGGGAGCTGTCTCTTTCAACATCTGGTGGGTTACTGTCGTCTACTTTGGATCAATTAAAGAACGAAAAAGGGAGATAAAGATGAAGAAGTTGAAGAAAAGAGGAGGAAAGGACGAACAAAATGTATGTGTGATATATATATATATATATA
>BOPN01003556.1:0-2500 GCA_017312705.2 Penaeus japonicus | reverse complement strand
ATGAGGATAGCAATTAAAATGAAAAAAAATAAGAATAACAATGATAATAAGTTTGATAATTATAACAATATCAATAATGATAATGATAATATAAATAGTGATAATGATAAGCATGATAATGATAACAATAACAATGATAATAACAATAATAATACAAATAATAATAAAGATAACAACGATACTGCTAATGATAATGATAATAATGATGATAATAATGAAAATAATCATGATACTGATGATAATAAACATAATGATGATAATAATGAGGGTGATGATAATACTGATACTAATGTTAGTAATGTTATTGAAAGGATAATGCTGTTAATGATGATAGTTAGATTAATACTAATGTTAATGATAAAAATAGTAATGATAATGAAAATAACAATGTTGACATTTATAACGATGATGATGATAAAAATAGTAATAACAATTACGATAAAGGTAGGATGATAACGATGATAAAAATGATGATGATAATAACTATGTTAATGACAATACCAATAATGATAATAATAATAATAATAATAATGATAATGATGATAATAATAATAATATTGATGATAATGATGATGATGATGATGTCGATGTAGTAAAAGAAACGACAATGATAATATATATATACATACATATATATATATATATATATATATATATATATATATATATATATATATATATATATATATATATATATATATATAGTGAGAGATTAACAGTAATGATACTAATACTAATACTGCCACTACTAAACTACTACTGATAAGGGTGTTATCAATAAAAAAATATCTATAACAACAATAACAATACTTATAATAATCATAACAATAATCATAATAACAAAAACATTTTTAAAAATGCTGATGATGAGAATAATCATAGTAATCATTAGTAATGATATCAGTAATACTAATAATCGTAACACAAGTCATAAAAATACTAATAACAGCAACGACAGTATCAATGACAATAACAATCCATAATACATCGATTAAAAATTCTCCGAGAAGGAATGCACAAGGAAAGAATAAAGAACAAAACATAGAGGGAGATAAAACGGTCTTTCCGCTGAGACTCGCCAAACCAGTTCCCGAAGAAGTCCCGCTGTCCGCTTTCTCCATTCATCCAGAGGGGCGGCTTTGCGAGGAGGGGGAGGAGGGGGGCGGGAAGGAGGGGGAATGGGAGGGGGAGGAGGAGCAGCAGGAGAAGGAGGAGGAGGAGGAGGAGGGTGAGGAGGGGGGAATGGGAGGGGGAGGAGGAGCAGCAGGAGAAGGAGGAGGAGGAGGAGGAGGAGGAGGAGGAGGAAGAGGAGGTAGGGATGAGGAGGAGGAGGAGGAGGAGGAGGAGGAGGAGGAGGAGGAGGAGGAGGGGGAAGAGGAGGGGGAGGAGGAGGGGGAGGAGGAGGAGGAGGAGGAGGAGGAGGAGGGGGAAGGGGAGAAGGAAGGGGAGTGGGAGGTGTTGGGTGGGTGGTGGGAGGGGGTAGGAGGCTCTGTGGGTGTGAGGAAGTGGGAAGGTTGTGTGTGAGTGTGAGGGAGAGAGAGAGAGAAAGAGAGAGAGAGAGAGAGAGAGAGAGAGAGAGAGAGAGAGAGAGAGAGAGAGAGAGAGAGAGAGAGAGAGAGAGAGAGAGAGAGAGAGAGAGAGAGAGAGAGAGCGAGAGAGAGCGAGCGAGCGAGAGAGAGCGAGCGAGCGAGCGAGCAAGCATGAGAGGTACAGATAGATAAACAGAAACACAGACAGAGAGAAACAGAGACACAGAAAGAATAAGTCTCCATGCATGCAAGCACAAGCACCTACACACATGTATATCTGTGCGTGCACACATACACGCATGCACAGTTCAACCGCAGGCAAGCAAATACAGGTGTACATTGACTCCTTACAGTCACTGGAGCCCTTTTTCCACGGAGCAGCAATTTGAAGGGGAGGGGGAGGGGAGGGGGGACGATGGAGTTAGAGGGGAGGGGGAGGGAGTGGATTCATTCTCTTATCTGAGGTCTTGCCCTTTTATTTCCTTTTCTTTGCTCTTCTCTATTTTTTATTTATTTTCTGTCTGCTCTGTGTGTGTGTGTGTGTGTGTGCGTGTGTGTGTGTTTGCGTACGTATGTGTAAGTAAATATGTGCATCTGCATATTTTTTTTGTGTTTCTCTCTCTCTCTCTCTCTCTCTCTCTCTCTCTCTCTCTCTCTCTCTCTTTCTCTTTCTCTTTCTCTTTCTCTTTCTCTCTCTCTCTCCTTCTCCTTCTCCTTCTCCTTCTCCTTCTCCTTCTCCTTCATCTTCTCCTTCTCCTGCTTCATCCTATTGGTCCCTCCTTCCCCCTCCGCGAAGACGACCCTCCACCCTCCAGACAGACAGACAGACAGACAGACAGACAGACAGAAAGAAGTGAGCGAAGAGAGAGAAAATGTTCGCGTTGATTGCCGGGTAAAGGAACGTCGGTGGTGAAGCTGTGAGCTCAGGGGATCGAGGAGAGTCTGTGGTCTCTCTCTCTCTCTCTCTCTCT
>BOPN01003555.1:127500-135000 GCA_017312705.2 Penaeus japonicus | reverse complement strand
TATATATGTGTGTGTGTGTGTGTGTGTGTGTGTGTGTGTGTGTGTGTGTGTGTGTGTGTGTGTGTGTGAACAGATAGATAGAAATACGTGAATATAAGAGTAGATGGGTATAGAAAGATATATGTATATATATATATATTTATTTATTTATATATATTTATATATATAGACACGGGCTTGCCCGTGAGCATGCGAATGAGCCTAGATCGAGAGATGCTAAAATCTCCTAACACCAAGCGAAACAAAATCAAACGTGCTATTAGAGATTAATGGTAGTCTCCAGACTAAAGTACCCCCCCCCCCTCAAGGTACAATCAAAGCCAGTAGGTGGGGGCATCTGGCCACACTCCCTCTTAAATATGATTTCCCAGTCAAGACAACGGCCTTCATTCCCCGGAAGCGAAGGAGCCCCTGGATACGGCGGCGATCAGGATCGCTCTGGAGAAGAGGGTGCTAAAAATATCCCATTAGATCCAGGCCGCTTTATGCTGATGAACCTTTGCGCATACAGTGTAAGGACTTTGATCTTTTGACACTGCTAGAGGAACTTATTTATCAAATGGGATATTGTATGATTTTCTGAAGTTACAGGACTAGGCGAAGAACAGAAATTACTAAGTGATGGACACTTACTATATTGGAAAGGTACATCTCTGAACAGCAAACAAGAATTAGGAGTAATATCCAAAGATATTGACACAGACTAAATGATCGACAAATTCAGTCTGAAATAGGTGGTAAAGACGAAAAAGAAAATTTCAGTAAAATTTCGGTAGAAACAAAAAAGCTTATGAAACAACGTAGGGACAGGAAAGTAACATCAATCCAAAGTGATAAACAAGAAGAAAGGAGATATGCGCAAGTTTAATATATGAAAATTAAATGAAGTTCTGCTTTCAGGCAATAGTGTTAAGACGACAAAGAGGAGGCTCAGAATAAGGAAAAACTAATGTTTACAGTGAAGAAACCCAACGTAGAGGTGACATACAATAAAAATGAATTTTTCAGGGTAGTATAAGACTTCTATTGCGACCTATACCATTAAAAACAAACACGAACGGAGGCAAACACGTCCCAAACATTACGGTAGAGGAAATAAAAAGGGCACTAAAAGGCATGAAAAGAGGAAAAAACACCAGAAGATGGCTTTTGTGTAGATCTTATTCAAGGTGCAGGAGAGAATGCGGCAATAAAGCTAGCCAATCTTACAAAAATGTCTAAGCGACGGTAGCACTACGAAATCCTGGAAAATACACAAAAATAATTTTAATACACAAAAAGGGGGACACAAACCTAAAGAATTATCGACCTAAAAGTCTCCTTACAGTAATTTATACTCTTCATAAAAATGATCACAGCCCACATCACTGATACATTAGATTTTAAGCAACCCAGGGAACAGGCAGGCTTCCGCAGTAGATTGTCAACTATAGACCATATCCACACACTAACCTGTTTATGGCATTCGTCGATTACGAAAAGGCATTCGACATGGTATAGATAGCGGCATTACTAGATGCAATTCGTAAACATAGAGTAGAGGAGATATATTGTAGATAATTAGAGGATATATTTAGAGATGGTACAGCGAACATTAGGATCCACGCAGAAATACCAATAAAATACCAGTAAAAAAAATGGGCAGGGTGGCACTATCTCACCAAAGTTGTTTACAGCTTGCCTAGAAGAAATATTCAAGGAGCTAGATTAAAAGGAGAAAGGGGTTAAAACACGGGGAGAACATTTAAGCAATCTAAGATTGATGATGACAGATGACACTGTTCTTTTCGGCGATTCTTAAAATTAACATGAAAAAGACTTAGGTCATGTTCAACAGTCGAACCCCAGTTGAGCAATTACAAGTACAGGGGGAGGTACTAGAAGCAGTAAACGAGTATGTATACCTAAGACAACTCAACCAGACGAATACATCCTGCAAAATTGATATAAAACGACGAATTGTGCTAGGATGGAGTGTCTTCGGAGGGAACAGTAATATATTACGAGGTCGTCTGCCATTATGTCTACAGAGAAAGGTTTTTAACCATTGTGTCCTCCCCGTCATAACATATGGGTCAGAAACATGGACTACGACGAAAGTACTTGCGAGGAAATTAGTAAGTGGTTAAAGAGGTATGGAAAGGCTCATGACAGGAGTTGGCCTAAGAGACAAAAAAGAGCTACATGGATCAAACAACAGGCAAAGTAGATGATATACTTAAGAGCATTAAAAAGAAAAGGTGGAAGTGGGCAGGCCATATATGTAGGTCAGAAATAAATTCGCGTAAATTAAAAAAAAAACTCGTAAAATAATGGAAAACTATTAAAACATTACCGCCCAACAACAAACAATATACGTATGATCAAACAAATTCTATACAAACCACCGAGTATTCATTTGAATTACAACTTTGCACGAATTGGAAAACTAACTTATGAACAAACAATGGCCTCCACATTACATCAAATCACAGATCGGGCAAGGCTCATAACAGATGTTTTCAGAACACAACCAGTGGATGTGGAAAGTATTATCCTAATGATAAAAGAAGTCCGCGGAACAGATGCGCAATTGCATTTTATTTAACGATCAATGCCTCTCTGGTCACTGGTGTTTTCCCGTCGCTTGGTGAAATCTAGTGAAATTCTGATTAGATGGAACCTCAAAGTCTAAGAAAGGGGAAAAAAAGTATGTATACGATAGAATAGAATATTCATGTGTCTGTGATGAGTATTAATGAATTTTATTATTATTATTAATACTATTTTTATTGTTACTATCATCATTCTCATTACAGCTCAATAAAAAAAATCAATGATAAAAATATTGCACAATGCATATAATGTGGAAACTGCGAATACCGTAGTTGAAATTAGGGTTTCCCATTTGCCACAAGCCCCGAATATGTTGACGGGTTCGCCATTTGAACCTTTGATTAAGAAACTCCTGGCTCTATGCTGTCCATTTGTTTATTTATTTCTCTACGTTATCAATTGAGTCTTACCATTACCACTCGTTTCCGTCTGTGTATCCTAAGAATAAAATGACGTCATTCCTGTCTGATTACAACAGCCACCAGTAATAAAGAATGCATTTTTTCCCAGAAGCTCTGGACGTTATTCTGGTATACACAAGAGAGTAGCCATAGAGGTAGGCCTAGAATCAGTTGGCAGAGCAGCAGTCTTGGATTTGTACTTATTCTTATTATTATAATTATGATTGTGTACTCTCGTTATTATTTTCTGTCTTTTCTTTTCTTTCACTTACTTTTTTTTTCTCTGAATTTCTCTCATACTTCCTATCCTATCTTAATATTACATATATCTATGAAGACTGGTTTAAAACTGGTATGGAGTATCTTGAACAAGTTTGAGACCCTTAAACTTCATATGAATGTTATTAAAAAGGACCATTCCCTTCCCCCCTAAAATTTCTATACCTTATGTTATGAAGCAATTTGTGAAGAGATAAAAAGAAAATTTTCGGCTTCTGTATACATAATATTTTGTAAGTGACATTATCACTAAATCTACAAGTTAATTAGTTTATAGAGGGGACCAAATTACTAACAAATAATGAGACTGAGTGAATAAATAATGTGCTCGTAATGCTTAATCTGACACGTGGATTAACTGTCTTTAGGCTCGGGTTCTATTGGAAATAATATTGGCATTTATTATTATTTTTTTAAATTCCCTTTTTCTTGATTGTCTCATAAAAGTTATACGATCATGGAACATTATACAATGCCTGTAATCCTGGGACGAAAGTGCTAAAAGAATAATGCAAGGCTTAAGATAAAATTAATCATGGAAAAAATATTTAAAACACCTTAAGAGTCACTTGGAAAAGCCGGCGGCGAGGAGCGGCTGATTGGTGTCCGTATTTTTATATTGAATGAAGTGATTAACACAGTTAGGCTTCAGTTTTACTCGTTACTGTTGCTCCTTGCCTGCATGATTACTACCAGACAGGAAAATTCAATTCTAGAAAGCCGGATCCAGTCATTAGCAAAAAAAACAATTAGCCACCAAATTCTCCCTCGCCACTTACGTTTCATGGTTATAAAAGTGGAGCATTGCCGCCTAGGATGTATGAGTTTGTATTAATTTCTGATTAAATGAAGCATGCCTGTTATTTATCTTTTTTATGTATTTGCTTTGTGTGTGTGTGGGGCGGGACGGGGGAGGGGGGGGGGGGTAATTATAAAATACTGGGATTTGAGTTCTTTTTTTGAGTGCTTCACCTGTCCTCCTTTGCAAGGGCACTAAATTGGCAACTTGAATGCACTTTGTGGATCGGTAGCAAGGGCATAGACTCCTCTGTGGAGACATAGTAGATACAAGGCGTGAGAGAGATGCATGACGTCACAAAAAAGGAGAGTATCCTTTCTTGATTAAAACATCTCAGTGTATGTGACTTATTTACTTATTAAAACTAAAATCAGTTTTGCAGTCTGGCGCACAGAAAAAAAAAATGGTTTCGGTACAATGGCTCTTGAAAGAATTGTAATAGTGGATATTACATTTAGCATCAATGAATTTCATTCCAAAACAGTTGGCTTTTCCAGGAATACTTTTCATTCTTGATATAATTTGGCTACGAGAGGTAAAAATATACCAATATCTGTCTAAGCCTCAGGGAAGAAGCGTAAGGAAATATTCAAACCTTTTTTCGATCTACAAGCATGGATATTATTTTATATATTTGATATTATTTGGTTTGATATGGAATGCTATAAAGCAGTTTTTATATTAATACTAGGACTGACTGATTATCCAAACAATAACCATCTCTTGGCCTTGATTTAAGTGTACTGGGTGATCTGTATATGCCCCTTTTCTTGAAAAAAGCCCAATTAAATTACAAAAAAAGTTCGATTCTAAAAGCCAGATGACCTCAGTATATATAACCTGGTACTTTTGCAAACTGGAAGCACGTCAGCCTGGGGCAGGTGGTTGGAGGTGGTTTACAGGTGGTCTCGGAGCACTCTTTAGTTTGCATGCACTCCTATTATGATTGAAAAGGTGACAAGTGTTAATTTTGATATGAGCATGAAAAGAGTATAGAAAAAAATCACAAGAAACAATCGAGAATAATGCAATTTTACGGGGGTAAAATGGCAGACGAATAAGCCTACAATAACATTGAAATAATGTATGGAAGTAATAGCTTGATGGATTCAAAATTTTGTTTTTCTGACATAGTTGAAGAACACTGAAAATAAAAATGTAATTTAATTCATTAATTGGCGATTCATATGTGAGAGTTGAATGAATGATTAAAGCAACTTCCACGCCTCTCGGAACTCTGGAAAAGGACAACTATCTCCATAAATAATAAGCAAGACGTTTTGGACTAAGAAATAGCTAGGGAGGTGCTTAAAGAACACAGATAATAATCGCTATCAAACCAATTCATATTTTTATTTTATTTATTTTTTTATCATTATTATTATTATTATTATTATTTTAGCATGGTCAAACAAAAGAGTTTGACCATGCTATATTCTCGTGGGAGAGACTACAAAGTGTACTTTACTGTTTGTTTATTTTTATGGTTACCTTTTTATAGTTATTCGTAATCTTATTCATTCCAAAATTTGATTAGCATTTCTTTTTGGAAAATGTTACAAATAACACCTCCATTGCATGGAGTCTTTGTTTCTTATCTTTTCACTATTACTATTAAAAAAAAAGATTTTTGAAAACCATTATGTTATATATGTTCCTTAAGATCACATAATAGACAATGCTTTCAAGGAAATGAATTTATGTAGAAATAATTTGTATCTTTATGATTTCATTTTTAGCAGGAAATGTAGGTTACTAGGTAAAGTACGCATACATGTGTATGTGAAGGTATGTACATACTCATTGATGTTTATTCAACCTCTACAGCTGTGCCAAAATGTTGATGGATTCAGCCAACGAGCCGATGGTCAGGGACCTACTTAAGGACAGAAGCAGCCTAAGGCATCTCGCCCGCATAGCGCATAGTGAAATATATCCCATCAACTTCAAAGGTGTGTATGTTTATGTAACTTTATGTTGCTCATTTGTTTATTTCTGGACGTCATCAACATGTAGAATCCTATATTCTTACTATGATATTGCTTTGAAGCGTTTGTTGATTTCTGTATTTGTTTACCGTTTATCAGTCATATAGATTATTAGATTATTAACATTTCATTTTTTTCAGAAACTGTTGAAGTTATCCTGCTGTTCACAAATGACCTGGAAACCTTTTTCAAATACCAACTAATATCAGTCGAGATATTAAGATATTATCTCGAGGTAACCATAGAGCCAAATCTGACCAAGCAGGAGTTGGTTGCGGCAGTGCAGCAATTCTGGATTTGTTTGTTTGTTTGTTTGTTTTTGTTATCATTTCGCATCTGTCTTTTCTTTTATCTCACTTCCTTTTATTCTATCTCCATTTTCCCTTGGTTTGTGTCTCCTATACTATCTTATTGTTGCATATATTTATGAAGACAATGGTTTAAGACTTGTATGGAGTTCCTTCTCTTTGATTTAGTCCATGCTTTGTATATTTATATTTGTAAGCTGTAAATTTAACTGTGTTTAAAAGGACCATTATTTCCCTCCACAGGCAAAATGGCTCGAAGAAAGCAAGTAGAACCTGCTCTAGAGAGAGTGGAAAGGAATTCTGTGTTCAGTGATATGTTTGAAAAATCTTTAATTTCCCAAGGAAGTGATTATAAAATGTTGCTTTTGAAAAACGTCATGTAAATTTGTGATTTGTATTTAAAAAAAAAGCTTTCTCCGAAGACCACCCAAAGGAAAAAGTATGTATTCTTTTGTGCGTGAGTGTGACATCACGAAAGAGAACTTGAGTTTGATTGGCCTGCAGAATGAAGGGTTGAATTTATAAAACAGAACCAATCGATTAAAGATAATGCTACTCAATGAGTATTTGTTATATCCTGCTGTTTAATCCAACATGTGTTTAGCTGTCGTTCTGCACGTGTTCTAAAATCAAGGTCGGCATAAAGAACGGGTTTTGCTTGTTTATTGGCTGAGTACCAGGAGGGTCTCTGAACGCAAGGGTTTGAGTCCTTCCTCGAAGATAGGAAGGGCGCCCACTCAGAGTAACGGTCTCACTGCAAAATCCAAAGTCACTGAAGGCACCATTCTAGTCCTTAAATAGAAAGGGAATATATGTTTGTGTGTGTATAATGTATATGATATGTAATATGCATAATTATATGATTATGACTTTGTTTTTTACCCAAATATGCACACAACTCTTTTGTGAAACAGTGTTTTTCGAAAGAAAAGCATGGAATATTAATACTCATACGTACAGTTGCTTGAATCCTCTTACATTTTCCGATAAGAAATATGTGCAAAACAAGGTAACAGTATGTATAAAATGATAGTAACTAAGGGCAAGGGCGAGATGAACACCTAACTGGAGGGGAGGAAGGAGAGCACGAAGCCACTCTAGATGGATCAAGGAAGAACCTGTATCAGTGG
>BOPN01003555.1:72500-75000 GCA_017312705.2 Penaeus japonicus | reverse complement strand
CCTATTTCAATCATATTTCCGCCATTTGGATCAATGCCTAACATTTTACTGATCGGATAATATAGTGCTTCATTAATCTATCAACTCATCAAAACCCTTGTTTACCGATTCACTTTTTCCGCAAACAATTTCTCATAAAAAATAATTCAATAACTTCCACAAACATTATAGACGGTTGATGACAAAAGGCTGAAACTTCTTTGGGTCGTTGATTTCAGTAAGTCAGTAAGTCTATTAATGTAATCCAATCATGAATCCATCCTCTTATCAGTTCATCAGCAACTCTATTCATCAAGCCAATTTTCTCTTAATTACCGTACTATCGCCTGCTCTTCATCAGACCGTACGAGACAAAGGATTGAGACGTGATATGAACCTTCACGGATGTTACTTTCAGTCAATAAAACGACCGATGGATTTCCCACATCAATTAACTATTCTTATCTACTTAATCGCCAATTCAAAAATGGTCCTCGCTCTAGTCAATCCTAATTAATCAGTTATATGTTGGAAGCGAATTCACTCGTAATTACCAGTCCACCTTTCCCTCAATACCAAATCCTCTATAAAGAACGTAGCATTATTTAGTTATTAGTAATGCAGAGTATCATTTAGTTACCAGTAATTTAGTAACATTAATTCGATATCCAGGCTCATTTACATATGCGTTCCAGTCAGTCAACTCCACTCATTTCCTCCATCAATCAGTGAACGCCCCTTTTTATCCATAAACACCTTTATTTGCCGGTCCCTCTCAGTCAACGCAGCGTCTCCTTTCTTCACCAGACGGCTCGAGACAAAGGGCTGAGACTCCTGTACGAAGGCTTGCAAAGGAACCCTTCACTGATGGTCCAGAACAACACAGCAGCTTTGGAAATGATGCATACGTCTAAGGTCCTGTGCTGTCTGTTTGTCTCTTTGTTTTGGGATTGTATGGGAGGTAGGGGGAGGGAGGGTATGGGTGAGGGTAGGAGGGGGGTGTGGGTGTGAGCAAGAGGGGATTTGGATGGGGATAAGAGGGGTATATATATTTTTTTTTTCAAATACTCTTTAAAAGTATTTCTTCTCATCATATAAAAATGTCTAAACTCTCCTTCGGATACGAAAATATTGAAAAGGTGTCAACGTCATGATTGCGTGATGATAGTAGGACTACCTGTCACATAACTGACATTATATCATCAACAAAAATGTCCATAACTTTCCTCTCACTGGTTTTCTCTTGGTCGTTTCCGTTGTACCTTTTCCTTATTTTATCTCATCCCATCCTAATCATCCTTCTATTCCCCCCACCTTCATTTCCTCAATCTGACGCTCCTATCCTCATAATCCTTACCCTTTCCCTGACCTCCACCACCTCCTTCCGACTTCAGAAGAAGATCGCCTTCTTCCAAGACGTAAACAGCATCAACTACTACATCATGGGCGACTGCGCCTTCTCGTGGTACGGCCAGGATTATTTCCCCGAGTATGTCTACCTTGGGTATCAGAAGAACCTCTCCTTCGCGAACGTCTTCTCTTACTAGTGAGTTGGGGTGACGGTTGGTGGGGGGTGGGGTGGGGGGAGGGGTGGGGGTGGGGGGAGGGGTGAGATGGGGGGAGGTGGGGGGTGGGTTTGTGGGGTGAGATGGGGGGTGGGGGGGGGTTTGTGGGGGGGGGGAGGAGGAGAGAAGGAGGAGGAGGAGGGGGGGGGAGGGGATGAGTTTTGGAATGGGGAAGGATTGGGATGGGAGGGTAGGTTAGGAGGGGAGAGAGGGAGAGGGAGAGGGAGGGAGGGATGGAGGGAGGGATGGAGGGAGGGGGACGGGAAGGGGGGGGGGGACGGAGAGAGAGAGAGAGAGACGCGTTGGTGGATGTGTAGATGTGGGTGGATAGGTGTGTGTGGGTTGGCTTTATATATATATATATATATATATATATATATATATATATATATATATATATATATATATATATATATATATATATATATATATATATATATATATATATATATATATATATATATATATATATACATATATATATATATATATATATATATATATATATATGTATGTATGTATGTATGTATGTATATATAACGTCTTTGGTCTATTGTGATATGTATAAATATGTATTTTTTTTCATGTGTTAATAATTTATATTATAGCAATAATCTTAACTTCTCTCTTTTCCCCATCCTAACGCCCTCTCTCTCTCTCTCTCTCACTATCTCTCTCTCTCTCTCACTCTCCCTCTCTCTCTCTCTCTCTCTCTCTCTCTCTCTCTCTCTCTCTCTCTCTCTTTCACTCTCCCTCTCTCTCTCTCTCTCTCTCTCTCTCTCTCTCTCTCTCTCTCTCTCTCTCTCTCTCTCTCTCTCTCTCTCTCTCTCTCTCTCTCTCTCTCTCTCTCTCTCTCTCTCTCTCTCTCTCTCTCTCCCTCTCTCTCCTCTCCCTCCTCTCCCTCCCTCCCCCAAACTCTCTCTCTCTCTCTCCCTCTCTTTCTCTCTCTTCCCCCC
>BOPN01003555.1:47500-55000 GCA_017312705.2 Penaeus japonicus | reverse complement strand
CCCCAACACCCTCCCCTCCCCCTCCCCCTCCCAGAACAGCCTCTCCCTACCTGCATCTCGCTCACATACGACGTGCCCTTTAAGGTATGAACCGAGTACCCGGCTGAAGAGAGAGCATCCTCCAGGGACTCGAACGGATGCTTGGAGTTAATCACCGCCAGCTGGGACGTCAGGAGCGCCGTGTACGAAGCGCAGAGGAGGTGAGCGGCCGCCCAGAAACCGATGAAGACGCAGCGCCCACGGAAACAGTGAGGGGTCACTTCGCAACCTGAGGGAGGGAGAGAGGGAGGGAGAGAGGGAGAGGGGGGGTTAGGGAGGGAGAGGGGGGAGGGGTTAGGGAGGGGTAGGGAGGAGGGGGAAGGAGAGGAGAGGTAGAGGGAAGGGGGAGAGAGGGTAGGGAGGAGTGGGAAAGGGGAGAGAGGGTAGGGAGGAATGGGAGAGGGGAGAGGAGTGGGGAGGAGGAAAAGGGGTAGATAGGAGTGGGGAGAGGGAGAGAGGGTAGGGAGGAGTGGGGAGGGGAGAGGGGGTAGGGAGGAGTGGGAAAGGGGAGAGGAGTAGAGAGGAGTGTTGAGGGGGAGAGGGGGTAGGGAGGAGTGGGGATTATCAGCAATAGTACTAGTAGTATTATCGTTCTTATTATCATTATTATTATTATAATCACTATCCTCATTGGTATTATCATTAGCATTAATATTGGTACTATCATAATCATTATCATTATTATTGTTTAATTTTGATATTAACATTATTATTATTATCCTCATTATCATTATTATTATCCTGATTATCATTATTATTATCCTCATTATCATTACCATCATAATCATTATCATTATAACTATCATCATTTTTATTATCATTATTACCATCAGCTTTACTATCATATTAAACGTTATTATTACTGTTATTACCTTCATTATTATCATTATTATTATCAATATAGTTATCATTACTATCATCATTATCATTATGATTATTTTGATTATTATTACTCCCATTACTATTATCATTATCATTATAACTATCATTATTATTGTTTTCATTAGTAATATTATTATCATTATCATCCCCAACATTAATATCATTGTCATTATCATTATCATTATCATCAGTACTATTATAATCGTCGTCATCATTATCATTATCATTGCTATTGTTCTTATTTTCATTGATAACTATGATGATGATGATTATCATTATAATTATCATCATTATTATTACAAACATTTTCATCATCATTGTTGTGTTGTTAATGGTAAGATGATGTGATGAAAATTCGACTTGTTGTTATCATCATCTATCATAAGTATTTTAAACAGTAGTAACAGTGGTAGTCGTAGTACCACTATCATCAGTATCATTATTATCAATATCATTATCATCGTAATTATTATCATAATCATCATTATTATTTTCATCATCTATATTATTATTAATCATGTAGTTTCAAAAAGTAGCATCATTTTCATTATCATCATTATCGCTTATACTCCTGTTATGATTATCATTATCAGTATTAGTATTATCAAAATATCATTATCGTTATTATGATAATTTCATTTTCCTTTTCCTTCTACTCTTCCTCCTCCTCCTTTTCCTCTACCTCCTTCCCCTTCTCCTTGTTCTCTTCCTCCTCCTCATTCTCCTTCCCCATCTTCTCCTTTTCCTCTACCGCAGGGGTTCCCAAACTGGGGTACATGTACCCCCAGGGGTACATTTGCACGTTTCAGGGGGTACATTTGGTCTGAAGGAAACAATTACTTGCACAATACATGGTGTTGTAATCTGCACTCAGATTGCACTTTTCTCATTTTCTTTGTGTTGATTAGCACCACCTTTATTGAAATTTCTTGGGTGTAAGGTAATACCATTTGTTTTTACTATTATAAACCTCACATGGCTTGATCTGCAGTGTAGATCTGTAGGACTACCTGTACCAATCTAGAAATGACTGGTACAGGACGTGTTTATCGACGCGTCAGGGGTACATGGGAACCTATAAAAGCCTAGGGGTACTGAGGAACAAAAAGTTTGGGAACCCCTGCTCTACCGCATTCTCCTTCTCCTTATTCTCTTCCTCCTCCTTGTACTTCTCCTCTTCCTCCTCATTTTCCTCTACCTCATTCTCCTTCTCCTTATTATCTTCCTTCTCCTTTTCCTCTACCTCATTATCTTTCTCCTTCTTCTCTTCCTCTTCCTCTCCTCTTCCTCTTCCTGCACCTCCTCTTCTTCTTCTTCTTCTTCTTCTTCTTCTTCCCCTCCTCCCTCTCCTTCTCCTTTTCCTTTTCGTTCTCGTTCTCCTCCTCCTTCTCCTCCTCCTTCTCCCCCCCTTCCTCCTTCTTCCCCTTTTTCTTCTCCTTCCCCTTCTCCTCCCTCCTCCCTCTCCTTCTCCTTCTCCTTCTCCTTCTCCTCCTCCTCCTCCTCCTCCTTCTCCTTCTCCTTCTCCTTCTCCTTCTCCTTCTCCTCCTCCTCCTTCTTCCTCCTCCTTCTCCTTCTCCTTCTCCTCCTCCTCCTCCTCCTCCTCCTTCTCCCTTCTCCTTCTCCCTCTCCTTCTCCTTCTCCTTCTCCTCCTCCTTCTCCTTCTCCTCCTCCTTCTCCTTCTCCTTCTCCTTCTCCTTCTCCTTCTCCTTCTCCTCCTCCTCCTCCTCCTCCTCCTCTTCCTCCTCCTCTTCCTCCTCCCTCTCCTTCTCCTTCTCCTCTTCCCCCTCCATCTTCTCGCATTGACAAACAAATAAACGCATAGATAAACCAAAAAAAAGGCACGAATAGATGAAGAAATCCTTACCTTGCTGAGCAATGCCTCCAGCGAAGGAAAACAAGTAGTTGTAGACAGTCACTTCCTCGCTCGGTTGTGACACCAACACCAGGCCGATGCTCATCACGATCCACATGGCGAGCAAAGTCAACCATACACTCCTGGCAGAAATAGGTTGGAGAGGCTAGATGACTGATTTGTTTTTGTTTTTTTCTTTTTGCTCGATCTAATTTTCTGTCTACTACTTTCTTTTTTTTTCTTTTTCTTTTTTGCGTTGTACGTGTTTTTGTTTTTTTGTTTTTTGTTTTTTGTTTTTTAGATTAATTATCACCCCCTCCAGGTATAAGGAGAGACTACTGATTTGGCGAAGAATATAAAAGATAGCAGTGTAAAGTGAGTCGGTAAGATGAAGGTGCTATTATAGTCCAAAATAGAAAGTATGGCAACCGCACAACCGATTTTTTTTTTTATAGATCCATGTAAATCCATGTAAATCCATGTAAATCCATGTAAATCCATGTAAATCCATTAACAGAAAAGATCGTGACCAGTAGATTAAGGTTGGTATTCCGTGTGAATAGA
Source organism: Penaeus japonicus (assembly GCA_017312705.2). Classification (NCBI taxonomy): domain Eukaryota; kingdom Metazoa; phylum Arthropoda; class Malacostraca; order Decapoda; family Penaeidae; genus Penaeus; species Penaeus japonicus. The sequence goes on along the minus strand of BOPN01003555.1, from coordinate 51,663 downwards.
AATTAAGCTATACTTGTATGTGATAAAGTGTCCTTTGGAGGACTTGTGAGGCAATCTTCTTAATTGAGGTGTACATTTGTTAAGTACTGCTCACATACACTCTAGGGTGTTTTCTTCGTGCACACCAGAGATCACGGCGAAAAGTGTTAATTTAAGAATATATGATAATTGGGAATGCGGATAAACCAAGGATATATCGAGGAATATATGAAACACAAGGTACATAATCTCTGTAATAATTGTTGATAAGGTGCTTACATTGCACAATAGGACTACAAGACAAGAACAACCTGTAATAATAAGGATAAATAACTGACGAAAGTAACTGAAACATTTGTCACATAAAATAATCACCATATGGGAATAAACAAACAAAAACTCTTTGTTTTCGATTACACACGTGACTTCGAATGCAAATGATGATCATAACGATGATAACATTAATGACAAGAGTGATAATGATGATGATAATGAGGGTAATGAATGATACTGATAATGATGATAAAGATAAAAGCAATGATAATGATGATGATAATAATAATGATAATAGTGACAATTATAATAACAATAATGTTACTAGTGACAATATTGATGATAGTAATGATGATGATAATAATAATAATAATAATGGTATAACGATAGTATTGATAATAATAATGATAATAATAATAATAATAATAATAGTGACAATTACAACAATAATATTACTAGTGACAATATTGATGATAATAATGATGATGATAATAATAATAATAATAATAATAATGGTATAACGATAGTATTGATAATGATAATAATAAGAAAGATAATAATGATGATAATAAAAACAACAACAGTAATAACGATGATAACAATGATAGTAATAGTAATAATCATTATCATTATCTTCATCGTCATTATCATCTTCTCCATCATTAATAATATTGATGATAATAGCAATGATAATAATTATGAAAATAATGATATTAATAAAAACATCATTATTGTTATCATTAATATTGTCATTATTATTGTGTTGATGACAACTGTAATGATAATGATAATCATTATCATAACTATCATTATTGTTATTATTACCACTTTTGTTGTAATGATTATGATTACTGATGATCATTGTCATTATTGGATCCATCTCCTATTATTATCATCATTATCACCACCACTGCTATTACCCTTATTATCATTGTTATTGTTATCATAATATTCTATCATCATCTTTATGAGTATTACTATCATTAGTGTCCTTATCATTATCATTTTTGTTTTTGTTGTTATTATACTACTATAATTTTCGCAATTATGATTCTCATCACACTTTAATCATTATCATCATCATTATCATTATCATCACTATTTTTATATTGATTCTATCATTGTCATCATTATCTACAACATTATTATTATATCATTATTTTTAGTGGTATTATTACCATCACCATTATCACTATCACTATCATTATTATTATTATCATCATTATCATTGTTATCATTGATGTTATTATCATTATCATGAAAAAATATTTTCATTATCACAATCAAATCATGAATATTATGATTATTATCATCATTTTTTATTATTCTTATCATTATCTTTATCATTGTTACTATCATTATCATTAGTAGTAGTATTAGCAGTAGTACTATTATTAGTATTATATTTATTATGATCACCATCATTAATAAGTGACTTCAGCATTGTTAGCATCATACAATTATCACTTTAAATAACAAATCAAGCAAATAAACAAGCAAACAAAAAAAAAATAAAAAAAAATTAAAAAAAAAAAAAAAAGACCGAGCCAGTCCTACCAGTGGAAGGTGCGGTAGTAGGTCTCCCATTCCGGGCCGTCCTGTCTGTCCTCTCTCAGCACCAGACTCTTGATGGAGAAGAAGTCGACGGGCGGAGAGAAGTCGATGACAGCTGATCGCGCGATGGTGATGCTGAGGGGGCTGAGGGCCACGTCTGCTCTCTGGGGGACGGGGAGGGGGGGTGAGGGGGGTTAAGTGAGAGAAGTGGAGGGTCATACTGTGGGTAAGAAGGGTGTTTTTTTCACTCGAAGGGTCTTGCTATTCAGGTTCTGGGGATGGGTCAAAGGGTCTTTGAGTCAAATTAACGATAGGGAAAGTTACTTTTCAGTCATAATCAGGGGAGAAAACTGCGCTTTCGGTCAAGATCGAGGAGAGAAAAGTGAGCTCTCAATCCTAATCAAGGTGATAAAACAACCCTTCCAACTGAAATCGGGGGAAGAACTGCGCTTCCCATCGAAATCAAAGAAAGAAAACTACTTTTTTCAATCAGAGTCAGTATGTATAAGTACACTCACCTTCAAAACCATGTTTCAATTGAGCGCCTTTCCATCGGTAAGTCTGAACTCCACCATGGGGGAGGAAAAGAGAGAGAGGGAGGGAAAAGAGAGAGAGAGAGAGGGAAAAGAGAGAGAGGGAGGGAAAGAGAGAGAGAGGGAGGGAAAGAGAGAGAGAGGGAGGGAAAGAGAGAGAGAGGGAGGGAAAAAGAGAGAGAGGGAGGGAAAAAGAGAGAGAGGGAGGGAAAAAGAGAGAGAGGGAGGGAAAAAGAGAGAGAGGGAGGGAAAAAGAGAGAGAGGGAGGGAAAAGGAGAGAGAGGGAGGGAAAAAGAGAGAGAGGGAGGGAAAGAGAGAGAGGGAGGGAAAAAGAGAGAGTGGGTGGGAAAGAGAGAGAGAGGGAGGGAAAGAGAGAGAGAGGGAGGGAAAAAGAGAGAGAGGGAGGGAAAAAAAAGGACGGATCGGGGGAGATACTGTGCAGGTCGGGAGGAAGATAAGGAGATAGAATATATTGCTGGATTATCTTCCTTCTTCCAGGATCTGCTGGGCGTACAAATCTTTTTCCTTCCCTCTCTTTCTTTCATTTTTTTCCTCTTCTTTCTCTTTCCTCTTTCTCCCTTTCCTTCTGTCTTCCCTCCCTCCCATTATTCCAATTTCTTCCCTCCCCTTTCTTCCTTTTTCCATTTTTCTTGTCCTCTCTTTCTTCTACTCTCCTCCCTTGCTTTCCTTCTCTTTTCACTCTCTCTCTTTCCTTCGTATCCTTCATTCCCTTCCCTGTGTCTGTCCTCTCCTCTTCCCCTTTCTCCCATCCTTCTTTTTCCTTCCCTTTCTTTTACTTCTCCGCCTTATTTCATCATTTCTTTTCAATTCTTTGCCCCCCTATGTCCTTTTTTTTCTTCTTCCCTCTCCCCTCCCTCCTGTTTCTTTTTTTTACCTTCCTTCCCATTCTTCTATTCCCCTTCCTCCCTTTCTTTTTTTCATTCTCTCTCATTCTTTCGTTCCTCTCCCTCTCTTTCCTTCATCTGCCTTTCCCTTTCCTCTTTCTTCCTTATCTTCTTTTTTCATTCTCTTTCATTCTTTCTTTTTTTCCTTTTCATCTTCCTGCCCTTCCCCCCTTAAATCTTCGCCCCTCCCCCCTTCCCCCACCCATTCCTCATTTTTTCTCATTCTCTTTCATTCCTTCGTTCCCCTCCCTTTCCCCTTTCCTTCCCTTTCTCCCTTATCTTCCCTTTTCCTTTCCCCTTCCACCCTCTCCTTCCTTTTCCCTTTCCTCCTTCGACCATCTCCCTCCCTCCCGCCCTCCGAGTATGCCTTACCTGCATCACCAGCTCCCCCACAAGTCCCGACCAGGAGCCATTGGAAGTCGGGATTCCGTATTCTCCGTCTTGCGTCACAACCCATTCGATTCTGAAGGCAAAAGACGAAAGGAAAAGGACATCATTGGAGGATGAATTAAGTCAGGGTGTTAATGGAGGGTGAATTAAATCAGGGTGTTAATGGAGGGGGAATTAAATCAGGGTGTTAATGGAGGGGGAATTAAATCAGGGTGTTAATGGAGGGGGAATTAAATCAGGGTGTTAATGGAGGGGGAATTAAATTAGGATGTTAATGGAGGGGGAATTAAATCAGGGTGTTAATGGAGGATGAATTAAATCAGGGTGTTAATGGAGGGTGAATTAAATCAGGGTGTTAATGGAGGGTGAATTAAATCAGGGTGTTAATGGAGGGTGAATTAAATCAGGGTGTTAATGGAGGGTGAATTAAATTAGGATGTTAATGGAGGGTGAATTAAATCAGGGTGTTAATGGAGGGTGAATTAAATCAGGGTGTTAATGGAGGATGAATTAAATCAGGGTGTTAATG
>BOPN01003555.1:32500-40000 GCA_017312705.2 Penaeus japonicus | reverse complement strand
ACAACGCTGCCTCCGAAGTCCCGCGGTGCGATGACCTGACCCCGAGAGGCCGCCACGGACCTTCCTGGAGGACGACCCCGACCTGCAGTAAGCCACAACCCCACCACCTCCTCCGCGGGTTCTCCTTGAGGCTCCCCGCCGAAGGAAAACACTTCCCGGAACTCCAGTCGATCCTCCTGTAGGTGGGGAGGTAACGACGAGTCTCTCACCGAAGGATAAAAGGATCTGCTTTAATAGGGTCCTCGGGGTTGGTTTAATGAAAAAAGGACTGAGACAGAAGGGGAGAGAGCGAGAGGAGAGAGAGAGAGGGGTGGCGTGGGAGGGAAGGAGGGTGAGAGAGAGAGAGAGAGAGAGAGAGAGAGAGAGAGAGAGAGAGAGGGAGGGAGGGAGAGAGAGAGGGAGAGAGAGAGAGAGGGAGGGAGGGAGGGAGAGAGAGAGAGAGAGAGAAAGATAGAGAGAGAGATAAGGAGAGAGGGAGGGAGAGAAAGAGAGAGGGGGGGAGGGAGGGAGGGAGGGAGAGGATGAGAGAGAAGAAAAAAGAGAGAATGTTTAGTTTTTTTGGCTTTTGAGTTCATGTTCGGCAAGTCTTTTGAGTGGAGGGGAAGTTAATGGTCTTGGGAATGTTGTGTTATTATTTTTTGTAGTAGTGATATCATTATCATCATTATTAGTATCATTATCACTGTTTTGTTATCATTATTATTCCTAAGACTAACTTTTCTCTGTTGCTATCACTACTGCTTCTTATGTTAGTATTGCTATCATATTGGTATCATTATAATTGCTTTGATGTCATCACAGTTGCTATTGTCATCATTGTTATTATCCCTATTGCCACCATTATTATAAATATTTTTCTTCTTATTACTGCTATTACTGTCTATATTCGGTATCTTTTGATGAGAATAGAAGTCGGATAGTTAGGAATTAAAGGAAATTTCCCCCCTTGATGTTAGCTCCTGGAAATTATCCCAAATATTGAATAAGGGTAACGCCAAATATACAAGCGCCTTGCTTTACCCCCCCCCCCCCTCATTCGCTAAAATAACTTCCCACGTCCTACCCCCCTACCCCTCCCCCTCCCTTACTCTCTCATCCCTCCCTCGCCCCCTAACCACACCAACCCAACCCCCTCCCCACTTTCCCTACCCCCCACCTACCATTCCACCCTCACTACCTCTTGTCCAACCCACCCTCTCGCCTCTTCCTTCGCCCATCACCGCCCACCATCCCCGCCCACACTAACCTTCGGCTGGACGACCAGGTAGTTCATCTTCCTCCCTATCCTTAGCGCATGGGCGTGGGCGGGCAAGAGGACAGCCACGTGGGCGGCCTTCGTCCTTCGCTCCTCCTCCGCAGCCCTTGCCAGGTCTTCCATCATCGCGGCCGCGTCAGCCACGCCCTCCTGCGGCGAATGCGGTCAGTGACGTCACGGGAGGATAACTGATGACGTCAGAAGGGATGCCGGTGACGTCATAGGAGAGAGATGATATCATTGGGGAAAAGGGAGATAAGGGAACCGGAATTCGGTGACGTCAGAAGAGAATTCGGTGACGTCACAGGGAATTAAATATCATAAAGGAGGTCGTCATGAGAGATGAGATACGGAAGATGTCACAAGCGGCACAGACATTGCCCCAAGCATACCCATGGCATCGTAAGGTACAGTACACCCATGACACCATAATGATGACGTCACAGAGGACACAGAATAAACAATCACACGTTAAATCCATGACGTCATAAAAAAACACTCATTAGATAGTCACACGGAAGATAGATATCGCCGCAGGGGAGATATAGACACGGAATTCACGGATTCCTCATCGCTCCCTTTACGAGCGCTGTGACGTCACGCGGATCAAGTTGCCTGCTGCCATTTTTCTTTCTTTATTTATTCATTTTTCTTCTGCTTCTTCTTTTTATGGATGTGCGTATGTGTAGTGAGGGGGATAGGGTGGGGGAAAGAGGGGAGGAGAGGGAAGGGTAGAAAGTGTAAGGGAGATATGAACGGGAAAAAGCGAGGAGAGATAGCAAGAGAGAGAGAGAGAGACAGTGAGTGAGCGAGAGAAAGAGAGAGAGAGAGAGAGAGAGAGAGAGAGAGAGAGAGAGAGAGAGAGAGAGAGAGAGAGAGAGAGAGAGAGAGAGAGAGAGAGAGAGAGAGAGAGAGAGAGAGAGAGAGAGAGAGAGAGAGAGAGAGAGAGAGAGAGAGAGAGAGAGAGAGAGAGAGAGAGAGAGGGAGAGAGAGAGAGAGAAAGAGAGAGAGAAAGAAAGAAAGAGAGACAGAGAGGGACAGGCAGAGAGAGAGAGAGAGAGAGAGATTAAAGGAAGAGAAAATGAAACGGAAAAAAATAGGAGAAAGAGAGTATAAGAGACAAAAAAAAAATATATAAATATGTTAAACATCATACATGAATAATGAAGGGATCAGCAATCCGTGGCACGTAGTTATCTATGGCAATTGAGTCCAATTGAGCCGAGATTAGTTTTGCAAATCTCCTTTTCATGATATCTTTCTGTGATTTAATTTTAACATATCATTCACCATATTTCATCACTGATAAGTTATGAGAGCAAATTGGTACTTAATTTAATTCTTTGACAATCTGAATATCATCTTCCCAGTCTCCTCTCCATTGTCTCATTCCCATCTCCACATTCCAACTTTTAAGTATGCAATATTTCATGCCAATTATCATCATTCAATTATTTCATGCCAATTCATAATTAATTTTTGCTGACTTAATCATTATCGATAGTTCATACCGATTCATCATTTGTTTATCATAATTCATGTACCATTCATTTATGCTAGTTCACGAATAACTCATCATGCTCAATACATATTTTGACCTGTCGATCCCGTTAGTCAACCTGTTATCTCGGTTTGTTTACACCGGTGATAATAATACGTCAGCCTACGTCATCACATCTCCACGGTGTCAATAACCGCCCAAATCTCTCGCGCCCATTCTTGCGGCGAAAACAATCGAACGGCGTGCCAATGCAAAACGAAACTTCGACGAGAAAAAGAAACAAAACTTTGAGAAAGACGATGATTAGAAATAAGTACAGTTTTTGTTCTTCTTGTTGCTTTGTTTAAGTTTTGTATTTGGACGGGGAAGAGGGTGAAGGGGGAGAGGCTGGAGTTGAAGGGAGGGAGGGAGAGGGAGAAAGAAAGAGAGAGAGAGAGAGGGGGGGAGGGAGAGAGAGAAAGAGAGAGACCGACTCTCACTCTCACTCATTCTCTCTCTCTCTCTCTCTGTCTGTCTGTCTCTCTCTTTCTCTCTCATTCTCATTCTCATTCTCTCTCTCTCTCTCTCTCTCTCTCTCTCTCTCTCTCTCTCTCTCTCTCTCTCTCTCTCTCTCTCTCTCTCTCTCTCTCTCTCTCTCTGTCTCTCTCTCTCTCACTCTCGCTCGCTCTCTCTCTCTCTATCTATCTATCTCTCTATCTCTCTCTTTCTCTCACTCTCTTCCCCCGCACTCTCCCCTTCCTCCTACTGTACCTCCTCTCCTCCTTCTCCTTCTCTTCCCTTTTAGTAACTACAGTCAGTGTTCCTTCCAGAACCAGGCATTATATACAGTAACTAATCCACACGAAGGGGATTGGGTTGGAATACAGCCGGGATAAGCGAAATGTGATATCCAACCCGTAGAGTTCTGTTTTGTGTTTGAATTTTATATTATAGTTTGTATGGCATAGTTTGCTTGGTATAGTTCGCATAGTATAATGTCTATTTTCACTTGCTATCTTATTTATCTCGGCTATGTTCCCTAGCGTTTCTGTTGTTTCGATTCTATATGTAAAGAGATGTTTTATATCACTGTTTTGTGTTTGATTATTGCTAAGCAAAGAGAGAAAATTAGTATAGTTAAGCTTACTCTTTCACAATCAAAACAACAGAGAAGGCATGGTATAACTGACGACCGCTTGGATGATTATGGCCAATCTATATTCAGAACTCTACGGGTTGGACACCACATTTCGCTTACACATGCCTTGGCGCTTTGAGGACGAGAGAACGACTAAGAGATATATGTGGAGAGAGAGAGAGGGAGAGAGAGAGAGAGAGAGAAAGAGAGAGAGAGAGAGAGAGAGAGAGAGAGAGAGAGAGAGAGAGAGAGAGAGAGAGAGAGAGAAGAAGAAGAAGAAGAAGAGAGAGAGAGAGAGAGAGAGAGAGAGAGAGAGAGAGAGAGAGAGAGAGAGAGAGAGAGAGAGAGAGAGAGAGAGAGAGAGAGAGAGAGAGAGAGAGAGAAGAAGAAGAAGAAGAAGAAGAGAGAGAGAGAGAGAGAGAGAGAGAGAGAGAGAGAATGATACTGTTTTTTTATAATAATTCTAAACTTTATAAATAAGTTTCCCTTCCCCACCCCCTTCCATCCTTCCCTTTCCCTTCATGTGTTGAAAAACGAAGAGAAAAAGAGTTGGAGGGGAGGGGGGTGGAGAGGGAGATACATCAATCTCCACTCACACAAAATCTAAAAGAACACAGAAAAAAAAAACACAAGCAAAACTTATGCATAAATTCCTTCCTCCGTTTTCTCCCTGTAAGAGAAAAAAAAAAAAAAAAAACATCATAGACGCCTCACACAAATATATGTAAATGAGCCTTTTTCAACTCATCGACAAAGATCTTCCTCCGAAAATATTGTGTCTAACGCTACGATTTATGTGTCGGGAAACAACTCCCTCTTCACCTTCATTGTAATTTCTTGCGCTTTCTTCCTTTCTTGGTCTGTGTAGAGTTGCTTTTGTTTTGCTGTGACTTCTTATTGCAGCGTTTTTTTTTTTTTTTTTACTGAAATTTAAGCGTATTATTTTTCATCAACGTTATTAGCAATAAAGATATTATTATCACTGTTCTTATTATTATTGTTATCATTATCATTATTATTGTTATTATTATTATTATTAAGACTATCGTTATCATCAATACTATCATTTTCAGTTATCATCATCATTTCTATCATTATTTCATCATTATCATCTTCATTATCGTTACTATCATTATCATCATGATTACAATTATCATTGTAGTTATCATTACCATAATCATGATCAACGTTATTGTTGTTGTTACTTTTGTTGTTATTTATGGCCATAATGTTTTACGATTAAAAGCTACAAGAAAAAAGATAAGAGCTCTTGAAGGCGCTGTCACACTAGCATGTTTTCCGTCGTTTTTTCTCGTCAATTTTCAAAAATTATAAATTTTTGGAGGCACGCAGTCACACTAGCACTTAACCACCAGGAACCATCGGCTTAGTAATGCGATACTCGCCTCGCATTTGTAAACAAAGGCGCCGAATAAGCGATAGTGCGCGGCGATGCTAAACTTTGTTTTAGCAGATGATGAGCGTAACAAGAAAAAGCAAGAAAGTGTTCTCAATCAAATATTCCTCCGAAGGGCGTGTGTCTATGCAAGAGAATTGGCACAGTTCAATGTGTTTCAAAGCTGGAGAAACGGCGCGCTCTGCGGCTGACGGATGTAAACAATCAAATCGAGCACTTAAAACAATTTTTGATTATGGAAATAAAATTTAGATTTGCATATTTATATTTGTTAATTTCATAATATTTATAAGAAAAATAAGATTAATTAAATTTTATTATGATTAATAATTTAGAACAAATGCAAACATTTTGAAATAGAGTTTTTGATTTGAGTCCGCTTGGCTTAATAGACGACGGAAATATTTTCACGCGGAAAATCGGAATTATCGTCCGACTAGAAAAACGACAATTCGCTCAAAAATTGACAATTTTTCAGAAAATTTACGGAAAAGTGCTAGTGTGACAGCGCCTTTACACCCACCCTCCTCCTTCCTCTTATATCCGAGTAGATAAGATAAGGTAAGATAAGATAAGTAGATAAGATAAGTAGATAAGATAAGATAAGTAGATAAGATAAGATAAGTAGATAAGATAAGATAAGTAGATAAGATAAGATAAGATAAGTAGATAAGATAAGATAAGTAGATAAGATAAGATAAGTAGATAAGATAAGATAAGATAAGTAGATAAGATAAGATAAGTAGATAAGATAAGTAGATAAGATAAGATAAGTAGATAAGATAAGATAAGTAGATAAGATAAGATAAGTAGATAAGATAAGATAAGTAGATAAGATAAGATAAGTAGATAAGATAAGATAAGTAGATAAGATAAGATAAGTAGATAAGATAAGATAGGATAAGTAGATAAGATAAGATAAGATAAGTAGATAAGATAAGTAGATAAGATAAGATAAGTAGATAAGATAAGATAAGTAGATAAGGATACACAAACTCTGCAAGTGAGTCCAGAGTGCAGAAATAGAGACGAAGTGGAAGTTACAGCACCGTTTGAGTTTTGTGTTCAGGTTTTCCATACAGAGTCTGCATGTGACAAGGTCACCTAGCGGGTATTCTGTGGCCGAGAAAGAAGACTGAAGAAAACAGAAGAAACAAGGGTGTCAAAGAAGGTAAAAGAAGGAAAGCAGAAAGCGGAGTATTAAAAAACGCAGAAAAAAAAACAAAGGAAATAAGGGCGCTAAAGAAAGTAGAAGGAAAGCCATGAAAGAAGTTTGCGAGGTTTTGGATTTTATTTCACATAATCCTCATTGCATTGTTGAGTTGCATTGTCTGTTTTGTCCAAAGTTAGGACTGTTTGAATGAATATTTCGAGGTTACTTCGGATACTAAGGAAAATGACCAAAAAATAAAAAAATCTTTTGATATCATCATGGCACCATTTTACGACTGACTTACACATGCACTTTCTTACAAGTGAACTTTCTTACAAGTGAACTTTCTTACAAGTGAACTTTCTTACAAGTGAACTTTCTTACAAGTGAACTTTCTTACAAGTGAACTTTCTTACAAGTGAACTTTCTTACAAGTTATACATGATTGATCACCGACAAATATGCGAGGAAATATCTCACCTGAGTTACAGGAACGAAAACAACAACAGGGTAATAGTTAGCGACCTCAAGATGCGTTGTGCAGGTGGTGGGCAGATGGTGGAGATACAGAACACGAGCCAGGTGGACGCACTTGTCTGAAATGGATATGCTTTTACATTAGTGCATTTACTATGATAGATGGGAGGGAGGAAGGGAGAAAATGATTGTGAGGGAGAGAGCGAGAATGAGAGGAAGAAGTGGAGGGTGTGTGTGTGTGTGTGTGTGTGCGTGTGTGTGTGTGTGAGAGAGAGAGAGAGAGAGAGAGAGAGAGAGAGAGAGAGAGAGAGAGAGGGAGAGAGAGAGAGAGAGACAGAGGGAGAGAAAGAGAGAGAGAAGAGAAAAGAAACAGAGAGAGAAATAGTGTATGTGTGTAGGAGGGAGAGAGAGAGAGAGAGAGAGAGAGAGAGAGAGAGAGAGAGAGAGAGAGAGAGAGAAAGAAAGAGAGAGAGAGAGAGAGAGAAAAAAAACAGAGAGAGAAATAGTGTATGTGTGTAGGAGGGAGAGAGAGAGAAAAGAAACAGAGAGAGAAATAGTGTATGTGTGTAGGAGGGAGAGA
>BOPN01003555.1:17500-20000 GCA_017312705.2 Penaeus japonicus | reverse complement strand
AGAGATGATGGGGAGTGGGTGGTGGAGAGAAAGGCGGGGAGGAGTTATGGGGGATGGGGAGTGAGTGGTGGAGAGAAGAGGAGATGGGGAGAGAGGAGTGAAGGAGCTATGGAAGATGGGGAATGGGTGGTGGTGGGGAGAAGAGATGATGGGGAGTGGGTGGTGGAGAGAAAGGCGGGAAGGAGTTATGGGGGATGGGAGGAGAGAAGAGGAGATGGGGAGAGAGGAGTGAAGGAGCTATGGGAGATGGGGAGTGGGTGGTGGAAAGAGAGGAGGTAAGGAGAAATGGGAAAAAATTATGGAGTGTTGGATGTAGTGAGAAGGGAGATAGGGAGCAGAGGAAGGAGGAGACAGAAAGAGAGGGAGAAGTGGGGAAGGGAGAACAGGGTACGGATATACGGAGGGGGAAATTGGGAGAAGAGAAGAGTAGTTAGGCTGAGAGAGATTGAGAGAGAGAGGGGGGGAGGTAGAATGAAAATGAGGAAAGAAAAATGGAGAAGAAGAAAGTGGTGGAGAAACAGAGAGAAGAGAGGAGGCTGTTGGTGAATGGAAGACGAAAGAGAAAAGGAAAAAGGAGAAGAGGTGAATGAGAGATGGGAAGGAAAGAAAGGAATAAAAGAGGTAAGAGATATAAAGAGAACAGACTCAAAGAAGACAGAAGTAAAAAGAGATGTGAAAGAGGCGATAGGAAAGAGAGAGAGAAACAAAGAAAAGAAGAAGGCAAAGGGGAGAGGAGGAAAAAAAAAGAAAATAAGAGAAAATAAGAAAGAAAGGAAAGCAGCTAAATGATATAAGGAAGAGGAAAGGAGAGAGAGAGAAAAAAAAAACCTAAGAAAAAGAGGAAAGACGAGAGAGGAGAAGATAATATGATAAAGAAAAAGCAAGAGAAAAAAAAGAAGAGGAATGGAGGTGGATGAAAAAAAGAAATGAAGAGAAAAACATGTTGATAAAATAGCAGGGGAAAGGGGTGGGGGAGAAAATAAAACTAGAGAAAGAAAGAGAGAAGAAATAAGAAAAAAGAAGAAAAAGATAAAGAAGAGTCAAGGAGAAGGAAAATCGAGGGGAGAAGCGAAAGAGAAGATAAAGAGGAACGAGAGAGAGAGAAAAAAAAGCAAAGCGGAGGAAAGAAGATAAGGGGAAAATGGAAGACGAAGGGAGAGGGTGAACGTTAAAAAAGTAGGTGGAAAGAAAGGAAAGAAACAAAACAAAAACAAAAAAGAGTTAAAAATAGGGAAGAAAACAGTAGAGAATGAATAGATAAAAAGAGGGAAGATAAGAAAGGAGAATGAAAGAAAGATAAAAAAAATGAGTACCTCATTGAAAGGAGGAAGAGGCGAAAGAAAAAAAAAATAGAAGCAAGAAGGAGAAAAACAAGAAAGAGGGAAGAGATGAAGGAAAAGATAAAACCAAGAGACGAAGACGAAAGAAAGAAAGAAAAAGTAAAGAGAATGAAATCAACTCAAAGAAAGAGGAGATAGGAAAGGAGAGAAGATGAACAAAGGAAAAGAGGGAAATAAGAGGAAAATAGCTCATAGAAAGTGGGAAGAAGTTAAGAAAATAAAATCAAGAGATGGAGAAAGAAAAAAAAAAAAAGGAAAGAAGCAATTAAGAAGGGAACAACTCAAATAAAGAAGACAGAGACGGAGAAAATAAAACCAACAGAAGAAAGGAAAACAAGAAAAAAGAAGTAAACAACCCGAGAAAGGTAAAAGAGAGAATAAATCCACGAGATAAAAAAGAAACAAAGAAATAAATAAGAGGAAAACAACAAAGAAGGAGGAGATGGAGACTAAAGAACGCAAAACAAAATGAAAGCAATGATGAAGGCAGAAAAAAAAGAAGTAAATAAGAGGTAAATAAGAGATAGGAAAGGAAAGAATAAAGAAAGAAAGAAGGTCAAAATCTTTCAAGCAAGAGATGAAGGAAAAAAAAACAGCTTAAATAAAGAGAAAAGAGATGAAGTTAACGATAAAAAATAAATAAAAACAAGAAAGAAAGAAAGAAAAAAAAAGAAAAAATAAACAGATGATAAGTAACCAACGTATTAAAACCACGAAGGAAAATCCATTCAGAGTCACAACTTTATGGACGAGTAAACATCATCAAAGACTTTTTTTCCTTCTATCTCTCTTTCCAATTATCGTCGAGTAGCCTGGTTCCCGGTTGTGAGAAGATGCAGTTCCCTCCTGGAGGCCGCGAAGGCAAAAGGGAAGGGAAGTGAAGGGAACAGAAAGATATTTCTCGAAGAAGGTTCGCGTTGGAATAAATTTGGTCGTCTTGTGGTCTGATTTTTCCCTTTTTTTATTACTATTATTTATCACCATCATTTTCATTATTATTATTATTAATTATATTATTTTCATTATTATTATTATTAATGATATTATTATCATTATTATTATTATTAATGATATTATTATCATTATTATTATTATTAATGATATTATTATCATTATTATTATTATTAATGATATTATTATCATTATTATTATTATTATCA
>BOPN01003555.1:0-10000 GCA_017312705.2 Penaeus japonicus | reverse complement strand
ACAAAGACAGATGTAAAAATACAATGAGAGATGTCGAGATACAGAGAAATGTAGCGAGAAAGAAAGGGAGGTTTAAGAAGAGCATTCTTTGTGTTCCTGATTGAGGATTTAACTTTTTTCAAGAAAACCGTACTTGAACAAATACCGCACATTTTGAAATATATCTTTAATCTTCTTATTTTTTCAATAAGTATAGGAGACATCAGTATGAAATATGTACTGAGTATTCCTAGAACAATCTTCGTGGTTCTCAATAATGCCTCCATCATACTGTACTGTCTTGTTGATGTTTCAAGAGCGTGATGTGTGAAAAGAGACATTAGACAGTTTTTCCCATCATTCGCCTTACGTCTGGCAGGGCATTCTCCAGCCAATCAACGTCCATGGAGAGTAATGACGTCACCAGCTAAACCTTGAACGCGTTGATAAATTAATGTAACATGAGACAGTTTTTTATTATTCAATTTACACAATATCAGTCAGAGAAAGGTATCAAATGCATATTTTAGTTGCAGACCAAATTATATATATATATATATATATATATATATATATATATATATATATATATATATATTCAAAATGTATTTCCCATCCTTCCTTTCACTACCTCAAATATTAGATATTTTAGCTTGATTTTAGCAAACTATATATAGGACAATAACACACTTACCCAGCCAGCCAGTGTTCTGAAAATGCCTGTTATTTCTCAAAGATTATAGTCTCAATAGTCTGATTTCCTTTTTATCTAATGTTGATGCTGCAACGGAAACCTCTGCTGCATGGAATCCTCAAGGGAGAAAATGTTTCCAAGGCTTCTCGGAGTCCACAATAATTTATTTTTCTTGTAGCTCCTAGTAGCGGTGGTGGTACTACTATTAGCTTTATTATTTTGCTACTGCTTACAATATTGTACTATTCATCCTATTACTAAGCTCTCTATATGTATTATAATCCTCACCTTAATAGGTTTCTTTATTATCTTTACTAATCTATACAAATATTAACAAAAAAATAATAATAATAATAACATGGAACTCGCGATACAATTCCTCTCTTGTTTTCAAAATACGATGTCTCAACTACTTAGAAATCTCTCTCTCTCAGAGAGAGAGAGAGAGAGAAAGAGAGAGAGAGAGAGAGAGAGAGAGAGAGAGAGAATGATAACGATAGAAATAATGATAACGATAATAATTATGATAATAATATTGACAAGGGTAATGATGATTATAATAGTTATGATAATGATAATGAAGAGATTAATAATAATAATATGATTATGATGATAATACCAATGAGGATAATGAAGATGATGATAATATTATCATAGATCATATCAAAGATTATAATTTGAAAAGCAAAAACAAAAATCATGAGAAAGAAAATGATAAATATATACTTTTTTTGAGTTTAAAAAAGAGAAAAGATAATGATAATAAAGAGATTAACTTCGAATAACTTCATATTTTCTATCAAGTAAAATATCAGTAAATGATATAGATTAAAAGGTAAAAATAGTAATTTGAAATTTTTACACCTACACAAAATTAAAGGATATCTGAATATAAGATATACAGATAGACACATACATAGACCGATAGATATATGAAGCGATAGATAAATAGTTAGAAGAATAGATATAGATATATAAAAGTATTCTCGCTTATAGCATATAGACAAAAAAAAATAATGGAAAGTTGCAGAAGTATTTGATTGCAATAAAAGCGAGTAAGATATATGGTGAGAACATTAATTATTGAGAGGGAAAAATAGATGTATAATTCTAACGAAGAATGATATTGATAACTGATGATTGCCTAAGACGTGAACTAATAAGAAAAGTTAATTGATGAGCAAACATGATAAGGATAAAGAGGATAATAACATGATGGTGATTAAAACACTTATAATGGTGACGATAATAATGATAATAACAATAGTTATAATGATAATACTTATAATAATAATGATGACAATAAGAATGAGACTGAAAACAACAATGGTAATAAGGATGAAAAATATTATTCAACAGTGATAATGATCATAATGATAATAGTAATAATGATAATCATAATGATGATAACATTAATAATAATAATAATCAAAATACTAATCGTGATGAAAATAATAATGGTAATAATAATAAGAAGAACAACAACAATAATGATATCAAAAATGATATTGATGATAATACTTATAAGGGTAGTGATAATGCTACTGATGATAATTACAGTAACAACAACAATAATAATGATAATAAGAGCAACAATAAAAAATAACATAATAATATCAGTGCTACTAATGATAATAATAGTAATAGTAATGATGGTAGTAATAATCATGACAATAACAACAATGGTAAAAATATTGATAACAATGATAATTATAGTAATGATGATAGTAGTAATGAAAATAAAGATGAAAATGAAAGCAACATTTATGATGATATCAATATGATGATAAAGGTGCTATTGATGTTAATGATACTAAAAGGGTAATGATCACCATATTCATAATGATAATAACATCAAGGATGATAACAATGGTAAGAATAAAAAATAATCATCTTGACATCATAGTCCAAAAGAATACACCGCGTAATAACATCAGTAAATTGATAGTTGTAGTTGTTGTAGGAAATATCAAATGGAAATATTGATCGAAGCATAATTTTTTACTTGCTATGACAATGCAAAATGTCTTCAAAGTCTTCATACAAGCAAAATCATCCAAATCAATCCTGGTGAAATGATTGTCACTCATGGTACTACTGTCATCTCCAACAATTGACCAATCATCTTGTCATTTATTTCTACAACGATTTCATCAAGAATAATCTCATTCTAAAAAAAATAAAAAATATTCATCAGTGAATAAGCTCAGGTTTCTGTGTCTGGCAGAGCACACTTGAAGGTACCACGTTCAGGAGTTAGACTAAAGACGCTCATTCTTAAGCAGCCAAAAAAAAAAAAAAAAAAAAAAAAAAAAAAAAAAAAAAAAAAAAAATGTTTACTTCCACGTTCCTCACACGCATTCGTTATTGCAGATTTGGAAAAAAAAGGTTGGTAATTAAGATCTGTAGTTAAAGAGACAGTAACATTATCAAAGATTGTTTTAAAAATACGTATTCTCAAAGTGGAATAATATTCATAAAAGTAGTGATGATAAGGATAGAAAAAATGATAATAGGGATAATGACGATAATAATGGTAATGATGATACAGAAGCATAATAAAATGATAATAAAAGTAGTAATAACATAAGTAATGATTGCGAAAATAATAACAATGATAATAATAACCATCATTATCATTATAAATATAATAGGATTATTATTGTTATCATTATCATTCTTGCTGTCTCTATTATTGTCTGCATTACCTTTACTGTTATTATTATTGAAATTATTTTTGGGACGATTGTCTTTATTATGATTATTATCTTCATATCATTATCATCATTATTATCATTACAATAATTATCATTATAATTTTCATGTTTGTTATTATCATTTATATTACCATTATTACTATTATTTTTATCATTAACATTTTCATTATTATTATAATTATTATCATTATCATTATCAATATTATTATTACTATTATTATTATCATCATCATCATCATTATTATTATCATCCTCTTTATCGTCATTATTATTATTAGTATTGATATCATTATTATCATTACGGTTATCATCATTTTTTTTTATTACTAATGTTATTATCATTATCATCATCACTATCATTTTCATTGTTATTTTATCATTATCATTATTCTCATTATTATCATAACTATTATTATAATCATCATTATCATTGTTGCTTAACATTTATTATCATTATAATTGTTATTGTTTTTATATTTATTTTTATTGTCATCATCATTATTATCATTACTATTGTTGTTATCATTATTATCATCGTTATCATTACTATTTTCCTTACCATACGATTATTATTATAATTATTATCTTTATTGTCATTATAACTTATCATTATCATTACTATCATTTCTAATATTTTTGTCATATTTGTTATCATTTTTATTATCATCATTAGCATTGCCATTATCATTACCATTACAATTGTCTGTATGATTATCGTCATCTTTATTGCTATTGTCATTATTATTGTTCTCATTATCATCATTATCATTATTACACCCATTATCGTTATTATTGCTTTTGTTGCCATCATTATTACCATTATCATCGTCATTATCAATATCATCATTTTTTCTATGAAAGTCATCATTATCATGATGATTATTTATCTAATCATCTTCATCATTATCACTAGCAGCATCACAATCATCTTCATCATTATCACTAGCAGCATCACAATCATCGTCATCATTATCACTAGCAGCATCACAATCATCGTCATCATTATCACTAGCAGCATCACAATCATCTTCATCATTATCACTAGCAGCATCACAATCATCTTCATCATTATCATCATCATTAGCATTAACTTCGTTTCATTATAACTATCATCATCCTTATCATGATCGTTGTAATTGTGTTGTTGCTGTCATTGCTGTATCATCAACATTATTACCATTATCACCATTCAATTGTAATAATGATATCTTATGTCATCTTTATCTTCACATCAAACGTTCTTGTACAATACTAACCTCATTTTAGTAAAGTATTTATTTCTTCAACAGCATTACCTTTACTCTCTTAAGATATAGAGATAAGATAATCAGGGAAAAATCCCTCTATTACTCTCACTATTCTTATCATAAATGTAGCCGAGGTGACAATGGAAGGTACACGACAGAGCTGGTAGGAGCCGGTAGGAGCCGGTAGGAGCCGGTAGGAGCTGGTAGGAGCTGGTAGGAGCTGGTAGGAGCCGGTAGGAGCTGGTAGGAGCCGGTAGGAGCTGGTAGGAGCTGGTAGGAGCCGGTAGGAGCTGGTAGGAGCTGGTAGGAGCTGGTAGGAGCTGGTAGGAGCCGGTAGGAGCTGGTAGGAGCCGGTAGGAGCTGGTAGGAGCTGGTAGGAGCCGGTAGGAGCTGGTAGGAGCTGGTAGGAGCTGGTAGGAGCTGGTAGGAGCCGGTAGGAGCTGGTAGGAGCCGGTAGGAGCTGGTAGGAGCTGGTAAGAGCCGGTAGGAGCTGGTAGGAGCCGGTAGGAGCCGGTAGGAGCTGGTAGGAGCTGGTAGGAGCCGGTAGGAGCTGGTAGGAGCCGGTAGGAGCCGGTAGGAGCCGGTAGGAGCTGGTAGGAGCCGGTAGGAGCTGGTAGGAGCCGGTAGGAGCTGGTAGGAGCCGGTAGGAGCTGGTAGGAGCTGGTAGGAGCTGGTAGGAGCCGGTAGGAGCTGGTAGGAGCTGGTAGGAGCCGGTAGGAGCCGGTAGGAGCCGGTAGGAGCTGGTGGGGAGCTGGTAGGAGCCGGTAGGAGCTGGTAGGAGCCAGTAGGAGCCGGTGGGAGCCGGTAGGGTGGTGGGAGCTGGTGGAGCTGGTAGGAGCCGGTGGGGCTGGTAGGAGCCGGTAGGAGCTGGTGATGCCGGAGCTGGTGGGAGCCGGTGGGAGCTGAGTAGGGCTGGTAGGAGCTGGTAGGAGCCGGTAGGAGCTGGTAGGAGCCGGTAGGAGCTGGTAGGAGCTGGTAGGAGCCGGTAGGAGCTGGTAGGGCTGGTAGGGCTGGTAGGGCCGGTAGGAGCTGGTGGGCGGTAGGAGCTGGTAGGAGCTGGTAGGAGCCGGTAGGAGCTGGTAGGAGCCGGTAGGAGCCGGTAGGAGCTGGTAGGAGCTGGTAGGAGCCGGTAGGAGCTGGTAGGAGCCGGTAGGAGCCGGTAGGAGCTGGTAGGAGCCGGTAGGAGCTGGTAGGAGCTGGTAGGAGCCGGTAGGAGCTGGTAGGAGCCGGTAGGGGCTGAGTAGGGAGCCAGTAGGAGCTGGTAGGGCTGAGGTAGGAGCTGGTAGGAGCCGGTAGGAGCTGGTAGGAGCCGGTGAGGCCGGTAGGAGCCGGTAGGAGCTGGTAGGAGCCGGTAGGAGCTGGTAGGAGCCGGTAGGAGCTGGTAGGAGCCGGTAGGAGCAGGTAGGAGCCGGTAGGAGCTGGTAGGAGCCGGTAGGAGCTGGTAGGAGCTGGTAGGAGCCGGTAGGAGCTGGTAGGAGCTGGTAGGAGCCGGTAGGAGCTGGTAGGAGCGGGTAGGAGCTGGTAGGAGCCGGTAGGAGCCGGTAGGAGCGGGTAGGAGCCGGTAGGAGCTGGTAGGAGCCGGTAGAAGCTGGTAGAGAACCGAGTAGGAGCTGGTGAAGACCGGTAGGAGCTGGTAGAACCGGTAGGGCTGGTGGGAGCTGGTAGGAGCCGGTAGGAGCGGGTAGGAGCCGGTAGGAGCTGAGGTAGAAGGAGCCGGTAGGAGCTGGTAGGAGCCGGTAAAGACCGGTAGGAGGAGCTGGTAGGAGCCGGTAGGAGCTGGTAGGAGCCGGTAGGAGCCGGTAGGAGCTGGTAGGAGCCGGTAGGAGCCGGTAGGAGCTGGTAGGAGCCGGTAGGAGCCGGTAGGAGCTGGTAGGAGCTGGTAGGAGCCGGTAGGAGCCGGTAGGAGCTGGTAGGAGCCGGTAGGAGCTGGTAGGAGCCGGTAGGAGCTGGTAGGAGCCGGTAGGAGCCGGTAGGAGCCGGTAGGAGCTGGTAGGAGCCGGTAGGAGCCGGTAGGAGCTGGTAGGAGCCGGTAGGAGCTGGTAGGAGCCGGTAGGAGCCGGTAGGAGCTGGTAGGAGCCGGTAGGAGCCGGTAGGAGCCGGTAGGAGCTGGTAGGAGCCGGTAGGAGCCGGTAGGAGCCGGTAGGAGCCGGTAGGAGCTGGTAGGAGCCGGTAGGAGCTGGTAGGAGCCGGTAGGAGCTGGTAGGAGCCGGTAGGAGCTGGTAGGAGCTGGTAGGAGGAGGTAGGAGGGAACCGGGGAGAGGGAAACATTGCTTAGAGCGAGAGTTCTGGGAAGTGGGTGCAACATGTGAGGAAGTGCTGAGTAATAGAGTGGGCAATCATTGTAGGAACAGCTGTTGAAGAAGACTGCTGTTGTTATTACCCTCGGTATAAATAACAGGAGTATCATTACCTTTGTCTTATTGTATCTATCATCATTATCGTTGCATTAAAGGTATAAAGAGAATACATTTCTACATATGTAGTATTAGCCAATTCACTGAAATCAATTACCAGTGTGGGAATCCATGTACGCTAAAAGCTCAGCATTTTCTTTTTCAGTTCACATCACTTTTTCTCAGGCGGGTTACAAGTTTTCATGTAAATACTTTTAATTGGATGCCATATATAGTCCTATGAGTGGCTGGGCGAGCAAGTTTTTCGTTTGTTTGTTTTTCATATTACTCTGTAATATATATATATATATATATATATATATATATATATATATATATATATATATATATATATATATATATATTTATTTATTTATATATATATATATATATATATATATATATATATATATATATTCATGAAAATTGATAGATTACAAGTGATGTGTGCCCCCAAAAATATATAATTTCTGATTTCCACGCTTTGTTTACGTGCAAACATACACAGATGCTGTAAAATAATATGTCCTTTTAATGCATGTCCCCACATACAAAAAACAAGAATACACAACAAGGAGCTAATATTAACTAGGAGGGAGCAAAATCATTAAAGAATAGAGATCAGAATATATACATAAAAATACTGAGGAATAAATGACAGAATATTAGAATATTAAAAAAAAAAAAAAAAAAAAAAAAAAAAACACCATGACACAAGATAGTAACGAATGCAAACAAGCATCATGGCGGCAGTCACGTGACCTTAATTAGTTATCTCGCTGCCGACACTTCGCATCTCCTACTTTCATTAATAATGGTGTTGGCTGAAAGAAGGGAAAAGGAGGACGAGAAGAAAGAAGGAATGAGAGAGAAAGTGAGTAATTGAAAATGAGATGGAAATTTTGAGAGAGGGAAATGGAAGCGAAAAGATGAAAAGAATAAATTTCTTTGAACGTGAAAATAATACTATACCTCAACGGTTTAATAGCATTTCCATTTAGGAAAAGGGGTATGCAAATCATCTCATTATTTAATGTCAGATGACAATTAAGACGCAAATTTCTGGAAGCTCAGACCTGAAAATTATTTTGGAAAGATATGAATATATTTTTTTTCCTTTTGATGTTAATATTAGCATTATTATAAAGATATTGCTACAGTCGCTATCACTGTGATTCTACTGCCAGCATCATTCTATTATTATCATTAAGTGTGTGTGTGTGTGTGTGTGTGTGTGTGTGTGTGTGTGTGTGTGTGTGTGTGTTAGTGTCCTTCATTCTCTCACACTATCTCTCTCGCTACCTCTTTCCCTCTCTCTCTCTCTCTATCTCTATCTATCTATCGATCTACCTATCTATCTATCAATCTATAACTAACTATCTATCGTTTTATGTACGTGTATGTATTTATCTAACTAAAGAAGTATGTAATTTCGAAAATGCATGAATATCTGAATCGTGTTGCTTACTTAATTTTATTTATTTATTTATTTTTTATTTTTTTTATTTTTTTAAGAAATAGCAAGGATGCCTATGGATTTTCAAAAGCAACAGCAACAACAACGACAGTTTTCCGGAAAACATCTCGCGGCTAAACTAGCTTCGAGTTACGTCTTCCAAAACAGGGAAAGAAAATATTGATATGAGAGCCATCATCTTTCCTCTATTCATGATTTCCTTTTGTTTATCTTTTCTTTTTCTTTTTTTTGTCTAATTTCTCCTTCGTTCGTTCATAAACACTTTTTTTCTGTTTTGTTTCACCTCCCCTTTTATTTTCTTATTTTCTTTCTTCTTATTTCATACACATATTCTTTTTCTTCTCTTCTCCTCGCCTTTTTTGTCTCTCCCTCTTCCCCTTCTTTTTTTTTTTTTCTTCTCTTTCTCATTTTCTTCTTTTTCATATTTGTTCTCCCTCTTCTTTTCCCTTCTACCCTTTTCCGTCTCTCTCCTCTTCCTTTTATCCCTCTCTTCCCCCTTCTCTACTCTTCTTCCACTCCTCTTCCTCTTCCTTCTTTTCTTCACATCCTCCCATCTTCCCTCTTTCCCATTTTCATTAGTTTTCTCCTCCTTTCTTTCTTCTTCTCTTTCCTTTTCTTCTTCTTTCTCTTCCAATCTTGTTCCCCTCTTTTTCTTCCTTCTCCTCCTCCTCTCCTTCTTCCTCCCCCCTCCCCCTCCTCGTTTCCTTCTTCTTCCCCCCCCCCCCCCCCCCCATCATCATCCTCCTTCTACCTGACAAGAGTTCTCAGCATGCAGACATCGTATACAGAAAGCCTTGCAAAATGGCGTAGCAGCATCAATTACATTATTTCCCTCTTGCGTGACTTCCTCGAGACCATCTGGTGGGGATTTCATGTCATCGTTGTTTTTCCCGCCTACGTTGGTTTTCTGGATAATGGGTAAGGATAATGATGATAACGATAGTCACGATGGAGAACATAGTGATAAAAGACTTGCGAAATAAGAATGATGATAATGGTCATACTGATGATAATGGTATTGATAGTAAGGCTACTATTAGTGACAGTGATAGTGACTGTAGGAATACTTATAATGGTTATGAAAGGGATAGTATTTATAACAATGACAAACATGATTGTATTATCAACACTTGTGATTCTACGAAATAAGGTGACATCATGATGATCAGAAAAAGGCATGATGTAATGGTCATGTTATTAATTACAATAAAAAAAAGACTATAACATCAGCAACAAAAACTCACAAAATAAAAGAATGGAAGTAGAATCACCTTCCCTTGGTCATCAAAAATAGGAACCGAAAATCAGACGAGAAATTAAGGCAGAGAGGAAAAGGCTGTGCATGAAATCCCCTTCTTCTCGCTTTTAATATCTCTCTCTCTCTCAACCTGCCAATGTATCTAATACTTTCTATCCATATGTTTCCACATACACACACACATACACACACACACACCTACACACACACACATATATGTATATATATATATATA
>BOPN01003554.1:153120-155266 GCA_017312705.2 Penaeus japonicus | reverse complement strand
ATGAAAACAGAAAAAAGCACATTAGCCTCTTTCATTCTTCTGCCTCGTCAAGCATTCTAATTTAGATTTTCAATTTTCTCCTTTTTTTCTGTTTTTTTTTCTCTCTCTCTCTCCTCCTCTCTCCTCTTATCTTCCCCTCTTTCTTTCGTCTTTTCTTCGTTTTTTGTATGTCTTTATTTCTTCTTTTCGTTTAATAGATGAAACACAAAGAAAATCAGAACACGAAACCGCTTCTGAAAATAAACTATTTGGAGGGAGGAAGGAGGGATGGAGGGAGAGGGAAGGAAGGGAGGGAGGGAGTAAAGGAGAAAGGAAGGGAAGGAAAGGGAAAGGATGGATGGAGGGAGGGAAGGCGGGAGAGTAAGGGAAACGAGGGAGGAAAGGGAGAGAGAGGGAAGGTAGGTAGGGAGGAAGCGAGTAAAGAGAAGGAAGGGAGGGCAGGGAAAGGGAAGGAAATGAAGAGAAGGGGAAAGAAAAGGAGGGAAGTGCGAGATGGGAGAAAAAAAAGAGAAAGGTAGGAAGGGAAGGAAGGGAGAAGGGACGGGGATAGGGGAAAGAGGGAGATGAAAGGGGGGAGAGGTAAAAAGGAATGAGGGGGAGAGGAAGACAGTGATGGGCGGGGGGGGGGGGGGAGAAGGGAGACACAAACAATCTGACTGATAAAGAAACAGAATGTATAGCCAAAAAAACAGACATAAAAGCGAATAAAAAAAATCAGACAAATATAAAGGAACACATAACAAAGCAAACAGAAAGACAGTCACAGAGATAAAGATACAGACAGAGACGTACAAATACGGGAAAACAAACAAAAAATACACAACAAACAAACCTATAGAAAACCAGACATCAACACACACACACACACACACACACACACACACACACACACACATACACACACACACAAACACGCACACACACACACAACCTAAAAGAGACAATGGAAAATAGGTCAGGTCAACATAAAGTATTTTCCTTTGCTTCTTAGGCTACAAGACCTTACCCTAAAAAGGCCTATTATGCTTTCGTCTCAGTGGAAAGAGCTCACAGAAACTCGAAAAAGGGAAAGTGTGAAGTATATATATTGTGTGTGTGTGTCTCTGTGAGTGTATGTGTGTCTGTGTGTGTATGTGTGTGTGTTTGTGTGTGTGCGTTTGTGTGTGTTTGTGTGTGTATGTGTGTAAGTGTGTGTCTTTGTGTGTGTGTGTGTGTATGTGTGTAAGTGTATGTGTGTGTGTATGTGTGTAAGTGTGTGTCTGTGTGTGTGTGTGTGGCTGGTCTTTTGTGTTGTGTTTACTTGTCTTTCACTGTTTGTGTCTGTTTGTCTGATTCTGTTTATCTGTGTGTGTCTGATAGTTTGTCTGTCTGTTTTTTTCTGTCTACCTCTGCCTGTCTTTGGTAATGCACAATCCAAGAACGTATTATACAAGGGAATAAAAATAAAGATAGTTATTAATAGATAATGGAGCTGAAAACAAATAAAATATATATTTATAGGACGCAGTGAACTTCAAAGAGAAAGTACGATTATTAATATTGGTAATTATAAAAGCACAAACAATTACATCAGTATATAACTGACGTCTTCAAATATAACGAAATTCAAATAATATTAAAAAAGGAAAGCAAACAAATAACATGATAATTTAATTCTAGATATCAAAATAACAAGCTGAATAAACAAACATAATTATAGAAGGCAACGAAAATTACCCAATTACCCATAACAATTACCCATTTAACCCATAGAAAAACATCTGCCACACACCCTCCAATTTTATAATGAAAACACATTGACATAATTCTTACGTTCTTAATTTCATCTTGAATTTTCTTGAACCAATTTCTATGATGATGATTTCCTTCTATTAAAATGCATTATCTAATTTCATTTTTTTTTCTTTCTGTCACTTATCTAATTTGATAATCTTGGCATCGTTCCAAAGATTCAATTTTATTAACTTGATTCATCCTTTGATTATTAGTATCAAGTAACCCTATCTTTATCACAACGACCCGGAAGTCGACCTAATATCCCTTTTGCCCTTATTAAGCATGCGGTCGAGACCACACAGGGCCTTGCCTCCTCCCGATGACGTCAGAGGAAATGCCTGGATGCTTGGGGGAGGGGAGGGGGTGGGAG
>BOPN01003554.1:138120-140620 GCA_017312705.2 Penaeus japonicus | reverse complement strand
TCAAAGGTTCCATTATTTCTCAGAAAAAAAAACTATTAAGAAAAGCCTAACCAGAGAGAAAAAAAGAGGAACTTCCCCTCTAAGAAAAAAAAAAAAAAATCTAATGCGTCTAAACCTACACACACACACACACTCAAACACACATATACAAAAACACACAAACACACACACACACACACACACACAAATGACCCTTGATAACACCAACAGAAAAGTGTAACTCTCCTCAAAATTACTCATCACATTAGTCATAAGTATGGTGTATGACGCCATCACAAGACACAATACCATTCCACAATCATTAGGACTATCTACGTAGGCCTATAATAGACTACATTCGTGAGTCATACGATTTACCTGGAGTGCGAAAGGGACGGATTTCGACCCAGATGTATCGCCTAATCGACACGAGTTCAATGTATTTGTCTGTCTGTGTGTGTGTAGGTGGGGGGTGGGGGGTTAGGGGGATGGGGGTTGGGGTGATGGAGTGTTTTTTTTTTTTTTTTTTTTTTTTTTTTTTTTTGTGTGTGTGTG
Organism: Penaeus japonicus; assembly: GCA_017312705.2. Classification (NCBI taxonomy): domain Eukaryota; kingdom Metazoa; phylum Arthropoda; class Malacostraca; order Decapoda; family Penaeidae; genus Penaeus; species Penaeus japonicus. The sequence goes on along the minus strand of BOPN01003554.1, from coordinate 140,086 downwards.
TGTGTGTATTATAAACGTGTTTTGTGCGATTGAGTGTTTGTCTGTCTGTGTGGGGGGTGGGGGTGGGGGTAAGGGGAGGGGTGATTGAGTGTTTGTATGTTTGTTTGTTTTTTGTTTTTGATCTGTGTGCTTTTTTTTGTGATTGAGTGTTTGTATGGGTGTGTGTGTGGGGGGGGGGAGGGAGGGTGCTGATTGAGTGTTTATATGTTTGTTCGTTTTTTGTGTTTGGCCTTCTGTGTGTGTATATACGTGTTTTGTGTGTGACTGAGTGTTTGTATGGTGTGTGTATGTGTGTGTTTGATCGTACGTGCATGCGTGTGTGCGTGAAATTGCTTGTGTGAGTGCTCGTGAAATCGGCAGCGAGCCTGCATATGTATTTGTGCTCTTATTATTGTGTATTAAAGTGTGTCTGTATGTATGTTCCCGTACATATCTCTACAAATTTACATATATGTCTATGAACATCACAATACAGGGCGACACCTACATGTCATTCTAGAATTAATCAGACATTCGAATGCAGTCATGCGGAAAGGATAAAAAAAATATTATACGGTTGACTTGACTTGACATGTTAAAAATTAATGTATAAATATTTGTCGACCGTGTTATTCATCTTGTTAATTGGATATGTTTGGGTTCTGATAACACAGTCGCATGCATACAAAATATGTATACACACACAGTATATGCAGTATATCTGAATGAAAACACAAAACACTTGTACAATTTGCAAGTATGTCCACACACACACACACACACACACATACACACACACACACACACATAAACACACACACACACACACACACACATAAACACACACACACACACACATACATACAATATAAAACACACACATTCCCAGTTGATGAATGCGGTGCCTCTATCCTAAATGTAACGGTTTTAAACTCCGCCCATTCAGAATAGCTGCCATTCAATGCAAATCGGCTTTATTGCGACGAAATCGGCTTTATTACGTTACATCAATGTCAAAATCTCCAGGATCACGATTTTGAACAAGTTTTTGAACCATCTTAAGCCTTTGGCACACGTTTTTCGAAAAAAGAGGCTACCTGATGGTGTTGTAAACAAAGCTGGCTTTTAATATCTGTACGGGCTTATGATTATGAAGGCTTATCAAGTCAATTGAAAAGCTTTATAACTTTTTATGTGAATACAAGTATTAGTTCATTAAAGAAGGACTTTGAAGTGTATTTTTTGATGTATGGTATGTATGGTGTGTTGCGTGTGTGTGCGTTTTGCTGAGATATTAATAATAAAGATAATTATCTACCCATTTAATATATAAATCCTATCATGATACAGCATTTCTAGTGAAATTTACTTAAATCCCTTTGGCTCTTTCTTCGAAAAGGTGAAATTAAATTGATATTACACATAAATCTACGGTCAAACTATATCGTTAATGAAGATAACACTAATACACACTACAAAGTATTTTTCCAACTGGTTATGCTAATTATCAATATATCAAAGCGTATTATCAAGCTATACAAAGAGGCAAAGAAAATCTTGCATACCGAAGTGTTAAGAAGGGGAAAATAAATAGGAGAAAAATGAATAGAAGGAGAACAACAAATGAGAAAAAATGATGATAGGGTTTTCCATAATTCTTGCTCCTAACCTACTGAATGTCTCTCTCTCTACCCCCCTCCACCCCCCCTCTCTCTCTCTCTCTCTCTCTCTCTCTTTCTCTCTCTCTCTCTCTCTCTCTCTCTCTTTCTCTCTCTCTCTCTCTCTCTCTCTCTCTCTCTTCCTCTCTCTTCCTCTCTTTCCCACTCTTTCTCTCTCTCTTTAGCTATCTGTATCTCTCTCACTCTGTGTGCGTTTATGTCCATCTGAGAGATAGACTTACCAAAAGAGATTTCAAGAAGGTAAAGAGAAAAAAAACAAAGAGAGGGAAAATAGAGAGAGAGAGAAAAAAAAAAACAGACAAAAAAGA
>BOPN01003554.1:130269-134347 GCA_017312705.2 Penaeus japonicus | reverse complement strand
AGTCATATTCTAATGACTGCTCCTCTAAAAGCAAAACATAATGGAAACTAAATATACCATTATAAAACATGTGTAGACATAATAAGTTAGAAGAAAGCGTTATTTGCCAGTTATTCCCAAATGAAAAAAAAAAAAAAAAAAAAAAAAAAAAAAAAAAAAAAAAAAAAAAAAAAAATCAGAGGTGATATTTAACCGCTTAGTCATATTCTAATGACTGCTCCTCTAAAAGCAAAACATAATGGAAACTAAATATACCATTATAAAACATGTGTAGACATAATAAGTTAGAAGAAAGCGTTATTTGCCAGTTATTCCCAAATGAAAAAAAAAAAAAAAAAAAAAAAAAAAAAAAAAAAAAAAAAAAAAAAAAAAAAAAAAAAAAAAAAAAAAAAAAAAAACGGTAGTTATTCACGCACCGCCATGCTTTCAAGTGGCTGCGTTCCCTTCTATGAAAATTTACCTTGGCAACTCAAAAAATGGAGGTATGTTCATGAGTTTTTATATATACATGTTAGAGGAAATGCGGAAAATGTTGATAATGAATTCAATTCACTATAGATAATAAAAGATACATTTTTTTTTACTTACTCAAAATATAGATCCGCCAAATTTGACCGCTTCCCCAGATACGCTATTAAGTAACTACGGTCAAAAATGCCAGACGCATATTTTACTACATATATAATACTGCCATTTATATACGCCTTGCTTGCATTTACTTAAACACATGTACAGCCAAATGTGTAATTCATAGCAGAGGATATGATATAAATATATTGTGATAAAATGGTAATTATTAAAAGGTTAAATATTTAATATTTTAAGTAATATATTAGAAGTAACAAATCAATTCAAAGAAGGAAATAATTGTATATTATAAGCTATCCTAGATGCTGTATAGCTAAAACTGTGATGGTATGGTTAATTTAGCGTAATGATAATATTTATCAAATGTGCAATCAATGACTTACCAATGTAAAATGTATTTTCATGGATTAAAATTTCATTCAAAGGCTACATTTCTTCCCTTGTTGTGACAGTTCATATTTGACCGTACTTCGGTACTTTTTTCCAGGCTAAGTGGGCATAAATAGCCGTACATCAATAGTAGAATTCTAGGTAAAACAGCCATACATAAAAATACTCTTGTGAAGCAGCCATATTTGACCGCACTTTCTCATAGGCAAACAATGTAAGTAGGCATACTTAATCGCATATTAAAATGGCTGTAACCTTTTAAATTTTGTAAATTATGAAAAACGTCCATGAACAAAAACATCTTATAAACATCTATTATAACTCATTCCAACATTATTTTTTAGTTTATCTTGACACATAAAAATGCATGACAAAGGCAATAACATAGTGAACTCGCTAAGCTTTCTCTTTTTATATATCAACCTCGCTTTCCCTCTTCTTTTCTCTCTTTTTCTTGCGTCCGAAATACGTGTCGATACGGATATTTGTTTATATTTTTCTCTTTCTTAAATCTACTCCCCCTAAACACTCTTTGACTGTCTCTGTCCCTGTTGTCTCTCTTTCATTCTCTCTGCCTTTGTCTCTCTCTCTCTCTCTTTTTCTTTCTCTGTGTCTGTTTCTCTCTCTCTCTTTGTTTTTGTCTCTCTCCTCCCCCCCCCCTCTCTCTCTCTCTCTCTCTCTCTCTCTCTCTCTCTCTCTCTCTCTCTGTCTCTCTCTCTCTCTCTCTCTTTAACAGGGCCAAGTAGGCGAGTCCCCAATAGAATAAATGTAACTTATAATAAATATAAACTGCCAAGATATCTTAACAACTGTATTTGCTTAACTTGCACAAAATTGATGGAGCGAGAAGATCTACCTACAAGAAGTCTATCTATCACATTAAATTTGGTCTAACGATAACTGTGAATCGCGTATTTGACAATGACAATGGAAGGTGAGGAAGGGACTGTTGCATCAATACATGGCTCTGGCGGAGGGGGACACGCAGCACATCACCGGTGTGTATATCGTGGCAGGAGTGATGCATATACAGGTGGAGCAACTAATTCACGAAGATGTGTACATACATGCATACATACATACACACACACACACACACACACACACACACACACACACACACACACACACACATACACACACACACACACACGCACACAGAAGTCGCTTACACAAACATATACCTCACCCTCTCTCAATTTTCTCATCTTACCCCCCCTCCCTCTTTCATTACCACCAAAATCTTTACGTAAACGTGCACAAAAGATTGCGGAATTTCCTGTTATATCAACCTTGGCGATTTCATTCACTGGTTATATTGGCATGACTCAGAAGAAGGTGCGGTCTAGTCTGTTTGTAATGACAGTTCAGAACACCGATGATCAAGACATAGCGCGGTCTTGAATGGCAAGAGTGTTGAGAAATGGGTGTGGGAAAATTTATCTAGTTGCGTTAATTGTGTGAAAAAAAAAAAATGTATGTGTTCTATGATATCAGGTCTTCTGATTCGTGTTTTTGGAGCTATGGTTTGGGTTGGATTTGATTGGTTATTGCTTGTTTCTTTCTTTCTATGTCTCTCTCTCTCTCTCTCTCACTCTTTTGACCTGCTGTGACCTAGTGTGGCCTTTGACGGCATGATCATATTGGCGATAGAGTTTATGAAAACTTTTCGGTCTATAGCGAACCACTGCGCAGTCACGTTCGTTTCATATCTACCATGATCGAAAGTGACTTGCAGTGGAGGTGAAGATAAAAATGAACATTAATTAATACCAGATAAATAACCAGCTATATGAGAAACCTGTGCGGTCTCTATATTGACTAAATCCTATGCAAATATGCGAGGTTTGTGTGATCGACGTTTTGGCGAAAGAAAAGGCCTCAGGACACCTGTTTAAACAATGTCTTCTCCAGCCATTTTTTTTCTGTTATGACCGTGATGTCTGTGATACAGACACGGATATTGATAGGAAAAAGAAGAAAGCAATGAGATAATTAAGTAACGGGTCTATAGAAACCGCATCGCCAAGCCATCTAACTGCATATTTCAAAAGGGATACGACCCTAGCGACGCATGGAGACAAATACCGTCAGGCGTCTCAAATCCTAACGAACTTTTAACCAAACTAAAGGATCCCTAGACTTAAAACTTGGTCGAGACGATGTATATTTACAGTGTAAGAACGAAGAAATTTTAACACACATAACCACGATTGGAACAGCAAAAGAAATACTATAAAAGAGCAAAGTGTATGGAAAAGGGCTCTGCACCAACCTCGTTATGTTTGATGTCCATAGAGAAATTGAAACCAGTGAGACCACAGACTAGTGATAACATTTTACATGCTAAACATATTTAAATGGTATGGTGATACATAACATAACATATGAAGGTAACATCATAACATAAGAAGGTAAGGGAATTCCCCAAACCCTCAAAATCATAGGGGACATCTTTCAGGTGTGCTGTTTTGAAACCACTGGCTCCTTTTTGCTCCAGCTGCTGAAAAAGGGGACACGGGACACGGGTCCTCGTTAGTAGCAACGTTGCCGTTATTGCGCAGCTGCTCACGCAAACAATGAGTGCGCCGAAGAAACCTCCTGAGATAATCATATATCGATGAAACGTGTCAATCGTAGACTTGAACGTAATACAATTTTTTCATTATGTGTATATTATCCGAAAAACAGAAAAAAAAAAAAAAACACTGAAGGAACAAGTAGTTCTCCCCTCGCGGAATCCCATCACACCTCCTCACCTTAAAGAAAGAATTCCCATAATTGAAAAAAAAAAAAACTAATGCGGCCAGACATACTGGTCCAAAACAGAAGGCCCCTGCAGCCTTACTATCAGCTGCAGCACCAGCTTTTGAGTCTGCTTCAGCCCCTGTGCGTCTTCTTTTGTGTCTGCTTCAGTTTCTGTTTCGGTTTCAGCACCATTTGCAGTACCAGACTCAGCACTCGCTTCAGCGCCTGCTTCAGTATCAGCATCAGCAGTTTCACAACCAGCACCATCCCCTACACCACAGAAAAGTAAGGACCTGCTACAACTGTTACAGTAGAAGATGGAACGGATGATGCATATGATACAGCAACAGTT
>BOPN01003554.1:115269-117769 GCA_017312705.2 Penaeus japonicus | reverse complement strand
ATATATATATATATATATATATATATATATATATATATATATACTTATGCATATATGATATCTATCTATCTATCTATCTATCTGTCTATCTATTTATATATACACATATATATCTATATCTATCTATCTATCTATATATATATATATATATATATATATATATACATATATATCTATATCTATATTTATATATCTATATCTATATATCTATGTCTATATATCTATATCTATCTATCTATATATACATATGCATATATATATATATATATATATATATATATATATATATATATATATATATATATATATATATATATAAAGTATTGCATATATGTATACCTGCAAAATAAACGACAACGAAGAGGTAACAAAACATTAAATAAAGAAAAAACACAAGTCAATGATAATAGAATAATACCCTTTGTGTGTGTTGCGAATCAGAAAGAACGGAAAGGTATAAGAAAACACAAATAAATGGAGAGAGAGAGAAGATGGAAAGGGTGGAGAAAGCAAGGAGATGGCGAGGAAGAACGAAGAAAGGATTTAGGAGGAAGAGAAAAAAAAAAAGAGTTAGGAGGGTGGGGGATGACGAGAGGTGAAAAGGAGGAAAAAGTTAGAGATAGAGGAAGGAGGAAGTAGAAAAAGAATGAGGAGAAAAGGGAAAAAGAGGAGGAAACGAGAAAGTAAGAGAAGAAATGAGAAAGGAAGAGAAAAACTGAGAAAGAAGAGAAGAAATGAGAATGGAAGACATGAGGAGACAGAGATGTAATGAGGAGAAGAGGATTTCGAAGAAAAACAAGGAAATAGAGGAAGTGATAATAGAAATGAGGAAGAGGAGGAGAAATAAGAAGAAATTAGTAGTCCGAAAATGAAGATTTAGAGAAGAAAAAGAAGAGAAAGAGGAGAGGAAAAAAACAAGAGGAAGACGAGGAGATGGAAGCTAAGAGAAGAGAGAGAAAGAATATGGAGGAGGAAATGAGATAAGAGGAGGAGAATGAGGAATTTCAGAAAGAGATAGTAATACGAGGAGGAATGAGAAGGATGAAGAGAATAAAGGTAAATAAAAGGAGAAGGAGGAAGGGAGGAAAGCAGAGGAGGAATAAGAGTAAAATAAAGGAGAAATGAGAGAGACGAGAATAAATGAAGAGATGGAGAGAAAAATTGAAGAGGAAAAGGAGAAGGAAAATTAAGAAAATGAGGAAGACAATGATTGGAGAGCAGGGAAGGAAGATAAGAGAGGTGAATAGAACAAAAGAAAGAAGTGGAGAGAAGGGAATAGTAAAAGGAGAAGGAAGAAGAAACATACAAAAAAAGAAAGAAAGATTCGTGAGGAGGAGGAGCGTAAAGAGAGGTAATAAAGTGGAAAAGAAAAATACAAGAAGAAGAAAGATATAAATGGAGTGCAAGAGACAGGAAAGGGAGAGATAAGATGCGATAGGGTCCTTTCCCTCTTTTTCTCTTTCTCTATCTATCTATCTATCTATCTATATCTCTTTCTCTGTCTAAGTCTTTCTTTGTCTTTCTTCATCTCTCTCTCTCTAGCTATCTCTCTATCTATCTCTTTCTCCTCTTCTTTATTTCCTACTTCTTTCCCAGCTCAACTTTTCCTCGCACTCTCTTTTCCCTTCTTTCTTTCCCTCCCCCCTTCTCCCCCTCTCCCCCTACCCTTCCCTCTCCCCCTCTCCTTCTACCCTTCCCTCTCCCCTTCTCCCCTACCCTTCCCTCTCCCCCTCTCCCCCCTACCCTTCCCTCTCCCCCTACCTTTCTCTCTCCCCTACCTTTCCCTCTCCCCCTCTCCCCCTACCCTTTCCTTTCCCCCTCTCCCCCTACCCTTCCCTCTCCCCCTCTCCTCCTCTCCCTCTACCCTTCCCTCTCCCCCTCTCCTCCTCTCCCCCTCCCCCTCTCCCCACCCATGCTACCCCAACCAAAAACACACGTGTGGTCGAGGGTTGCCTCTTCTTCTCCCCTCTCCCTCTACCCTTCCTTTATCCCGTCCTTCTTCTCTTGTCTTCTCTGTCTTATTCCATTTTTTTATCTTTGTATTCTCGCTCTTTCTCATTTTCTTTTTATTTTATTTTTTTCTGTTTTTCGCACTTTTTTTCTTTGTCTTCTCTCTCTTTCTCGCTTTTTTTGTATCCTGCCTTTCCCCTACACCTCTCTCTTTCTCTCTCACTCTCTCTCACTCTCTCTCTCTCTCTCACTCTATTTCTTCCTACTTCTTTTCATTCTTTTTTTCTCCTCTTATCTTCTATCTTTTCCTTCTTACTTCTCTTACATTCCTCTATTTCTCTTATTTTTCCTTCCATTCTCCCTTCCTTTCTCCCTTTTCTCTTCCTTCTCCTCCTTCTTCTTCCTTCCTTCCTGATCCATGGGGTTAAACCACTCACCTACTACTACTACTACTACTACTATTACTACACACACACATACACACGCACACACACACACACACACACACACAAACACACACGCACACACACAAATACAACCACAAACACAC
>BOPN01003554.1:107769-110269 GCA_017312705.2 Penaeus japonicus | reverse complement strand
CCACTACCCCCCCCTTCCCCTACTCACTCCCCTTCTCCTACTCACTCCCTTTCTCTCACTACTCCCTTCCCCTACTCACTCCCCTTCCCCTACTCGCCTCCCCTCCCCGGGACTAATTCCCTTCCCTACTCACTCCCCTTCCCCTACTCACTCCCCTTCCCCTACTCACTCCCCTCCCCTACTCACTCCCCTTCCCCTACTCACTCCCCTTCCCTTTACTCACTCCCCCCTCCACTACTCACTCCCCTTCCCGTACTCACTCCCCCTTCCCCCCTACTCACTTCCCTTCCCCCTACTCACTCCCCTTCCCCACTACCCCCCTTCCCCTACTCTCACTCCCTTCCCCTACTCACCTCCTTCCCCTACTCACTCCCCCTCCACTACTCACTCCCCTTCCCCTACTCACTCCCCTCCCCTACTCACTCCCCTTCCCCTACTCACTCCCCTTCCCCTACTCACTCCCCCTCCACTACTCACTCCCTTCTCCCACTCACCTCCCCTTCCACTACTCACTCCTTCCTGTACTCACTCCCTCCCCTACTCACTCCCCTTCCCCTACTCACTCCCCTCCCCTACTCACTCCCCTCCACTCACTCACTCCCTTTCCCCTACTCAAGCCCCTTCACCTACTCGCTCCCCCTCCCCTACTCACTCCCCTTCCCCTACTCACTCCCCCTCCCCTACTCACTCCCCTTCCCCTACTCACTCCCCTTCCCCTACTCACTCCCCTTCCCCTACTCACTCCCCTTCCCCTACTCACTCCCCTTCCCCTACTCACTCCCCTCCATCACTCACTCCCCTTCTCCTACTCACCCCCTTCCCGTACCACTCCCCCCTTCCCCTACCACTCCCCTTCCCCTACTCACTCCCCTTCTCCTACTCACTCCCCTTCCCCTACTCACTCCCCCTTCCCCCACTCACTCTTCTCCTACTCACTCCCCTTCCCCTACTCACTCCCCTTCCCCTACTCACTCCCCTTCCCCTACTCACTCCCCTTCCCCTACTCACTCCCCTTCCCCTACTCACTCCCCTTCCCCTACTCACTCCCCTTCCCCTACTCACTCCCCTTCCCCTACTCACTCCCCTTCCCCTCCTCCCTCCCCTTCCCCTACTCCCTCCCCTTCCCCTACTCACTCCCCTTCCCCTACTCACTCCCCCTCCCCTACTCACTCCCCTTCCCCTACTCACTCCCCCTTCTCCTACTCACTCCCTTCCCCTACTCATCCCCCACTCCACTACTCACTCCCTTCTCCTACCACTCCCTTCCCCTACTCACTCCCCCTTCCCCTACTCACTCCCCTTCCCCCTACCACTCCCTTCTCCTACTCACTCCCCTCCCCTACTCACTCCCCTTCCCCTACTCACTCCCCTTCCCCGCCTCTACTCCCCCTCCCCACTCACTCCCCTTCCCTACCTACCCCTTCCCCTACTCACTCCCCTCCCCTACTCACTCCCCTTCTCCTACTCACTCCCCTTCCCCTACTCACTCCCCCTCCCCTACTCACTCCCTTCTCCTACTCACTCTTCCCCTACTCACTCCCCTCCACTACTACCCCTTTCTCCTACTCACTCCCCTCCCCTACTCACTCCCCTTCCCCTACTCACTCCCCTTCCCCTACTCACTCCCCTTTCTCCCTACTCACTCCCCTTCCCCTACCACTCCTTCCCCTACTCACTCCCCTCCCCTACTTCACCCTTCCCTACTCACTCCCCCACTCACTTCCCTTCCCCTACTCACTCCCCTTCCCCTACTCACTCCCCCTCCACTACTCACTCCCCCTTCTCCCTACTCACTCCCTCTCCCCGTACTCACTCCCCTCCCCTACTCACTCCCCTTCCCCTACTCACTCCCCTCCCCTACTCACTCCCCTTCCCCTACTCACTCCCCTTCCCCTACTCACTCCCCTTCCCCTACTCACTCCCCTCCCCTACTCACTCCTTCCATCATCACTCCTTCCCCTACCTGCCCTCTCTACTCGCTCCCCTCCCCTACTCACTCCCTTCCCTACTCACTCCCCTTCCCCTACTCACTCCCCTTCCCTTTCTACTCACACCCCCCTCCCCCTACTCTCTACTCCCTTCCCTACTCACTCCCTTCCCTCCCTCTGGCTTCACTCCCCCTTCCCCTACTCACTCCTTCCCCTACTCACTCCCCCTTCCCGTACTCACTCCCCCTCCCCCTACTCACTCCCCCTTCCCCTACTCACTCCCCTTCCCTTACCTGCCCCTTCCCTCACTCAATTCCCTTCCCCTACTCACTCCCCTTCCCCTACTCACTCCCCCTCCACTACTCACTCCCCTTCCCCTACACACTCCCCTTCCCCTACTCCCTCCCCCTCCCCTATTCACTCCCCTTCCCCTACTCACCCCTTCCCCACTCACTCCTTCCCCTACTCACTCCCCCCCTCCCCTCACTCACTCCCCTTCCCCTACTCGCTCCCCTTCCCCTACTCACTCCCCTTCCCCTACTCACTCCCCTTCCCCTACTCACTCCCCTTCC
>BOPN01003554.1:55269-62769 GCA_017312705.2 Penaeus japonicus | reverse complement strand
GTCAAATGAAATTGAGAAACACAAGAAATGGGAAGATAGAAATATATAGGGAATGAGAGAGAGAGAGAGAGAAAGAGAGAGAGAGAGAGAGAGAGAGAGAGAGAGAGAGAGAGAGAGAGAGAGAGAGAGAGAGAGAGAGAGAGAGAGAGAGAGAGAGAAAGAGAAAGAGAGAGAAAGAGAAAGAGAGAGAAAGAGAAAGAGAAAGAGAGCGAAGAGAGAGAGAGATTTATGCAGAGAAAGATGATGAAAGAAGGAAGAGAGATGCCGAGAAAAAGAAAGAGAGAGAGAGAAAGAGAGAGAAAGAGCGAGAGATAGTGAGATAGATAGATAGATAGATAGACAGATAGATAGATAGATAGAGAGAGAGAGAGAGAGAATGAGAGAGCCAGAGAGAGAAAGAACAAGAAAGAGAGTATAATACAGAAAAAGAGAACAAAAGACAGGAAGAGATGTAAAAAAAACACGAAAAACACACAGAAAACGAAAGAGAGAGAAAGAGAAAAAGAGAGACGAAGAAAGAGAAAAAAAAAAACGGAAGGAAGAAAAAAGAAACCAAAGAAAAAACAGAACAACAGAACGCTGAAAACGCGACCTGACCAACAACAAAACCCACGACCAGAATAAGCGAATGAAAACCAGTCACCGTAAGACACACTAGTAAATTTAAACGTCAGGCGGTTTCGCGTTTCGGATGAAATACGATCCCTCTTCAGGTCTAAAGCCTACGTTCAAATCGACTTATTATTACACCTTATGGCTTACAATAAAAAAAAGAGAGAGAAAAAAAAATAATAAATAAAAAATTATGGTTTATTTTACTAGGTTAGTACCTATGTGAATGCTAGTGGATATTACGTCCCATGGTTTACGTAGAAAAGAAGGTTTATATGAATGATGATATTAATGATGATAATGATGATGATGAAAATAATGATTATGGTAACGACAGTTTGGATGATAATGATAATTATGATTATGATAATCATGATGACAACAACAACACCAATAATAATAATAATGATAAGAAAAAGAATATCAATGATGATAATAACACTAATGATGATAGTAATGATCATAATAATGGTAATAATAATAATGATAATAATAATGATGATTATGATAATAATAATAACATTATCAGTTATATTGATAATGATAATGACAATAACAATCATGTTTGTGATAATGATAATGGTTATAATGCGGATAATGAAAGCAACGATTAAAAGCATAATGCTGATAATGATAGCGATGCTAATAATAATGATAATAATAATAGCGATAATGAGAATAATGTGATTGATGATGATAATGATATCAATGATGATAATAATAATAATGATGATAATGATTGTGATAGTATGATAATAACAGCAATGATAATAATGATAATAATAATAATAATAATAATAATGATAATGATAATGATAATGATAATAATAATAATAATAATAATAATAATAATAATAATAATAATAATAATAATAATAATAATAATAATAATAATAATAATAATAATAATAATAATGATAATAATAAAAACAATAATAATAACAATAATAATATTAATAATAATGATAATAATAATAAAAATAATAATGATAAGAATAATAATAATAATGATTATTATAATAATAATAACAGTAATATCAATCAGAACAATAGAAACATTAATAATAATATTAAAAACGGTAATGATAATGATAAACATAATAATGATGATAAACATAATGATATACATAGATAGATATAATAATGATAAACATAGATAGACATAATAATGATAGACATAGATAAACATAACAATGATAAACATAATGATGATAAACATAATAATGATAAACATAATAATAATAAACATAATAATAATGATAACAATAATAAAATCGCTAATGATGAACATAGTAGTATTAAACAAAATATAATGATAATAACGATAATAGGAGGAGGAGGAAGAGGGAGAAGAAGAGGGAGAAGAAGAAAAATCTGGCCAGTTACCTAAGGTGCTTTGATCTGTCTAGGTCACGAGGGTGCCAGATGACCTCATGACCTGTGGAAGCCTGCAATCGATTACTCTTCCCAAGCGTCTTCAAACCTGTATTGCACTGATTTCTCTCTGTATCTTTCTCTCTCTCTTTCTTTCGCTCGTTCCTTTTTCTCTTTCTTTCTCTCTCGCTCGTTCCTTTTTCTCTTTCTTTCTCTCTCGCTCGTTCCTTTCTCTCTTTCTTCTTCGCTCGTTCCTTTCTCTCTTTCTCTCTTGTCTCTTTCTCTCTCTCTCTCTCTCTCTTATGTCTCGTCTCCTTTTCTCTCGCTCGTCTGTCTCTCTTTCTCTCTTTTGTCTACTTTTCTCTCGCTCGTCTCTCTCTCTCTTTTTCTCCTCTCCTTCTGTCTTGGTCGTCTCTCTCGTCTCTCTCTCTCTCTCTCTCTCTCTCTCTCTCTCTCTCTCTCTCTCTCTCTCTCTCTCTCTCTCTCTTTCTCTGTTCTTTATATCTTTTTTTCTTTTATTCCTTCTCCATCTTCAAATTCTTCATAAAAAGCAGTTTCAAATACTTGTGTTATCACTTTATATTACTTTTTTTATCATTGCTATCAGTATTATTATCATCATCATCATTATTGTTATTATCATTGTTACTATTGGTATTATTATTATTGTTATTATTCTTTTCATTGTTATTGTTATTGTTATTATTATCTAACAATTATCATTGCCAGTATTATTATCATTTTTATCGTTATTATTATCATCGTTATTATCATTATCATTCTCATTATTCTATTTTTTATCATTACTACTATGATTATTATCATTATTCTCACTCTCATTATTATCATTATCATTATTATGATTTTGATTATCATTCATATCATCCTAATCATAATCATATTTATCACTATCATTATTATTACTACTATTGTCATTAGTAACAGTAGTAATATTATTTTCACCATCATGATGATAATTATCATTATCATCATCTTTATCGCTATCATTATCATTCTTATTATCATAATGACTATCATCATCAATATTATTATTACTGCAATTGTTAATTCTATCAGCTGTTTCTTTGTTATCATAATGCTTTGCCTCGCCTTCTCTCCTTTCTAAATCTTCAGATTCGAATGAATGATTAACCGATTGTTACACTTAACGATAATGGACCTAAGATTAAAAAAAAAAAAAAAAAAAAAAAAAAAATCAAAGGATACGTACCTTAAAATAGAAGAAGAAGAAAAAAACAGTTCTACCATAATGAGTTACCTGTAGGACACTTCATATAAATGCTAAGAAGAGTGTTTTGTCAGCTTGTACACTAACGATATATATTTTAGTTCGTTATGTCATTTTTTTCCAAGCAGAGAAAACATACAAAAGATTTGCAATAGCGTCCTGAGTTAGCTCTAGCTAGTTCTCCTATTTGTAATGCTAACAGGAAGCCTTTCAAAGGGGAGGCTTTGTCATAAAACTTGAGCCTACACGCACGTACACACACACACACACACACACATACACACACGCACACACACACACACACTCACACACACACACACACACGCATGAATACACTAACATATACACGTACATTTGTGTGTGTTGTAAGTATGTACTTACTGACACACACACATACACATGGATACACTGACATATATACTTACATTTGTGTGTGTTGTATGTATTTATTGAGACACACACACGCATGAATACACTGACATATACACGTACATTTGTGTGTGTTGTAAGTATGTATTTATTGAGACACACACACGCATGGATACACTGACATATACACATACATTTGTGTGTTGTAAGTATGTATTTATTGAGACACACACACTCGCATGAATACACTGACATATACACGTACATTTGTGTGTTGTAAGTATGTATTTATTGAGACACACACTCGCATGAATACACTGATATATACACGTACATTTGTGTGTACTGTAAGTATGTATTCATACAAACACACACACACTTATTTGTTGGTGTTATAGTATCAGTAAACCTCTAACTCTTACTCTTTGTTTTTTTAAAGATGTGTTTGTTATATAGTGATAAAGAGACTTACAAATGCATAAAGGGAGAAGTAATGATATATGATACAACGCAATATGATATATGACGTCATAACAATCGTGATGATATTGATGATAACAATGATAATCATGATGATGCTTATCATAATAACAATCAGATGATATTAATAATTATAATAATAATCATGATAATGATAATAGTAGTGATGATGATGATGATGATAAAATCATTAATAATAACAATAACAACAACAACAGCCACCCACAAAGACATACATACACAACAAAACAAAACAAACACAGAAAAGAGAGAGAGAGAGAGAGAGAGAAAGAGAGAGAGAGAGAGAGAGAGAGAGAGAGAGAGAGAGAGAGAGAGAGAGAGAGACAGAGAAAGAGAGAGAGAGAAACAGAGAAAGAGAGAGAGAGAGAGATTTGATTTTGATTTTGATATGTTTATTCATACTATATACATTGTATACACATGAATAGGCATAGAGAGAGAGAGAGAGAGAGAAAACGTCACGCACGTAGCCACTGACACCAATGCCCAAATGCCCAAATCCGGTCCAAACTTGGTCATCAGACACGAAACGGGGAGTTTGAGGGGAATGGGGTTATGAACCTCTCTCTCTCTCTCTCTCTCTCTCTCTCTCTCTCTCTCTCTCTCTCTCTCTCTCTCTCTCTCTCTCTCTCTCTCTCTCTCTCTCTCTCCTCCATCTACAGCCACCTTTTCCTTCTTCACCCCCTACCCATTCACCAACTTTCTACCCTCCCTATATCCTCTACCCAACCCCTCTCCCTCTCTAACTACCCCTCCCCCCAACGTTCTCCACCCCCTCCAACCAACCTTCCTTTCTCCACTTTCATCCTCCACCCTTTTCCTCTCCTCCCTCCTACACCACCCTTTCAACACCTCCCCGCCCCCCTTCCCATTTCAAAAAAGCCCCCCCCCTCCCCCCTGCGTCTCGTAAATGTAAATGATAATACAATATTCCGACGTTGGGAGATCCAGGTGGCTGCCAGCGGAGATCAGTAAGGACGGCAGGTTAATGCTATTTAATGCTATTTTGTGCTTTGATGACCTCTGATACCCTCTTTACACGCGAAGATTGCCCCGTTTAGTGTATTCACGCGGTGGTTTAATGTCATTTTTATGGAAGGGGGAGGAGGGAGAAGAAGAAAGAGTATGGGATGGAGGGAGGGAAGGAGGAAGGGAGGGACGGAAGGAAGGAGGGAGGGAAGGAGGAAGAGAGGGCAGGAAGGAAGGAGGGAGGGAGGGAGGGAAAGAGGAAGGGAGGGACGGAAGGAAGGAGGGAGGCAGGGAAGGAGGGAGGGAAGGAGGGTAGGAGAGAAGGAGGGAGGGAGGGAAGGAGGGAGAGAGGGAGAGAGAGAGAGAGAGAGAGAGAGAGAGAGAGAGAGAGAGAGAGAGAGATGGATAGATAAATAGAGAGATAGAGAGCGAGATGCGGAGATAAACATTGATAGATGGATGGATAGAGATATAGAGATAGATAGATAGATCGATAGATAGATAAAGAGAGACCTGGGAAAAAATATATAGATGTAAAGAGAGAGAGAAGAGAGAGGGTGGGTGGGAGGGAGGGAAGGAGGAGGGGAGGGAAGGTAGAAGGGAGGGAAATAGGGAAGGAGGAAGGGAGGGCAGGTAGTTGGGAGGGAATGAGGAAGGGAAGGAAGGTGGAAGGGAGGGAAGGAGAGATGGAGGGAAGGAGGGAGAGAGGAATGGAGAGAGAGAGAGACAAAAAATAGAGAGCAGATAGACACGAATAGAATTTTTAAAAAAGAAGACACAAAGCGGTAGCGAGTGTGAGTATGTGAAGAGGGATGGGGAATGGGGGGAGGGGTGGAGTCTCCCTTGCCCCACTGGGAGACTTTTGGTAAACTTGCGAAAATCCGAACGGAAATGACAGACTCAGCGTCGTTGCAAAGAGGTCGAAAGATCATCATAAACTCTTAGCGAACTTTTTAATCACCTATATGGCCTTGTGAAATAAGGGTCGTTTTTATCTCACTCTCTCCTTTTTTTTTCCTTTCGGATTTTACTTTTTTTTTTTTTTTGAGGGAGGTAGGAGGGTAGTTATGGGGAGGGGGGGAGGGGGGGTTGGGGGTTAGTGAAGGGAGTGGGGTCTAGGGAGGGAGATGAAAGAGAGAGAGGGAGGGGAGAGGGTGGTGCTAAAGGTGTTAAACACGTGAATAGATAGATAGTCACTCTTTATAATTGAATAATGCGATCTGTTTTATCTTTATGGTGCGTCTAATTGTGTTGTAATTCCTTGTGACTCAAAACGGCTGCTATGATTTTTTTTTTTTTTTTTTTTTTGTATGATCATTAGATGTCATTATCGTAACCATTGCTATTCTGATGTCGTTATTTCTGGTGTTATTACTATTATTACTGTTATTATTATCAAAATCGATATTGCTGTTATCTTTTATTACCATAATATAATTATTGTTAGTTTTCTTATCATTATCACTAAAGTCAGTAGATTTTAAAACATATATATTGTTGTTTTATTTTTTGTTTAATTTGTCATTTTTATTTGCACTAATCTGATTCCTTAACTAAATAACTGATAATTTAAGTATTAATTCAAAGTAAATAATCAGGTCATTTTCTTTTCATTTCTAGGATTACATACATATATTTTCTCAACTCCTATGTTGATCACCATAATCATTCACATAATCACTTGCTCTTATACTAGTTTAATCACTCGTTTTATTTCCATATGGCCGACCATTCCCTTATTATCTCGCTCTCTCTGTGTTTCCCTTTCGTTCTCTGGCTTTCCCTCTCATCAAGTGCACTTTCTCTCCTTCGCAAACTCTTTCTCCCGTCCGCTTTTCTCTTTCTCTTTCACTTACACTTTCCCTCACAGGTTGGACACTTGTCTTTTGGAGCTGGTGCATCATTTAACAGTTTTATCTTTTGTATGTTTAGATGTATATGTATTCGCACGCACATCCACATGTACAAGCACAATGACACACACTCACACAAATACATAAGTATATATATATATATATAAATAAATATAAATATATATATATATATATATATATATATATATATATATATATATATATATATATATATATTAAGAAAGAGAGAGAGAATTATAAACACGCACACACACACAGACATATATATATATATATATATATATACATATGTATATACAGAAACCACCCTCTTCCTCTATCCCCTTCTCCCCCAAAAATGTCTCCCTTTACAAAGCAAAAATGTGAACAAAAAAACGAAACACAAAACAAAAAAGTACACGTCATACCCAAAGATACCTTCCTATCAAAACAAGAACAAAACATGAATCAAGCAAACCTAGAAAGGCACCCACCAAGCACCACCTCTGCCGTCAGACTTACTCTACCTTCATCTCTATATCTGATAAAAATCTTTCTGCTAATACGGCTAGC
>BOPN01003554.1:37769-40269 GCA_017312705.2 Penaeus japonicus | reverse complement strand
CCATGTGCATCACCAGTATCTGTTTGGCCTGTTGACCGCTCATGCAACGCTTTCAGAGAGAGAGAGAGAGAGAAGAGTGAAAGAGAGAGAGGGAGAGAGAGAGAGAGAAACAGAAAGACAGAAAAATGAAAAGGACAGAAAGAGATAGAAAAGAGAGATAATAAAAAACACAGTACCTTTCCCATGCAAAAAAAGAACTCCCCTTCGCAACCTCTCTTCGCAACACAGACACACAACAACCCCGCCCATCCTTAGCCCACGGCCGCCCACCCTCGTACTCCCAGAGAGGAGGTGGGCGTGGTGGAGATTCCGCGGGTGATAGCTTCTCCAAGATCTTAATCGCAAACTCGGTGACCTTCCCACAGTCTCTGCATGACTGTCTGCGTCTTCGGCTTGCATGACTGGCTTCTTCGTTTTGGCTTCTTGGCTTGCATGACTAGCTCCTCTTTGCTTTGGCTTCTTGGTTTGCATGGTGCTTTCGTAAATTATATTTTTTTGCTTTGGTTTCTATGACCTGCATTACTGCCTTTATTGTTTGACTTCATTTGCTTGCATGACTGGATCTTTGCTTTTGGGCTTTTCGATTTGTATGTTTGTCTGTTCCTATGGCTTCCTTTGCTTGCATGACTAGACCTTAGCTTTGGCTTCTTGGCTTGCATGATTATCAGTTCTTATGGATTCCCCTGTTTACATGACTGTCTTTCCCCTTGACTTTGTTTTTTGACTGCAAGACTGGCTCCTTTTTTGGCTTCTTTTTTGCATGTTTCCTTACTTTCTTTGCTTGAAAGACTGTCTGTTGTTTGCCTTTACTTCTTTGCTCGCGTGACTGCCTGCTCCTTTGGCTTCTTTGGATTGCATGACTTTCTCTTCTTTTGGCTTTTTGGCTTTTGTGAGTATCGGTTTCTATGGCACTGTGCCTTGCATGACTAACTCTTCACGTTGGATGAATGGCTACGCTGAATGACTGTATAGCTTTGCGTCCGATTGTCAGGTTAGTAGAATATCAATGATGATGGGTAATATGATACACGTTATAACAAAGGTAATGAGAATGACAATGGTAATGATAAAGAGAATTTAAAGTAGTAATGAGTTGATAAAGGTCATGATAAATGGTCGTTGTTTGTTGGACTTAAGTTTATTTGATTATCTTAATATCAGGGAAAGAAAAAAATTGCACACACACACACACACACACACAGACACACACACACACACACACACACACACACACATACACACCCACACACAAACAAACAAGCAAACAACCGAACAGAGACAACCAAACCAACCAAACAAAAATCACCCAACCCCCCTTCTACTTTCACTGTGACAAATGTAGAAGAGGTATGAATGAGAATGAAGACTTCCGCTATGCAAGATATGCAATTAACATCTCGAAACGTTAATTGCATATCTTGCATTGAGGAATTATTTATTCTCGGCCATATCCTTTTTAAGCCCCGTCTTTCATCCGCACCCTCTCCTTTGCAACTCTGTAACAGTGACATCTGTTGCCTCTCCCCCTTCCCTCTTTCTTTCTCTCCTTCTCTTCCTCCCCCTCTCTCTTTGTCTCTTTTCTCTCTCTCTCTCTCTCTCTCTCTCTCTCTCTCTCTCTCTCTCTCTCTCTCTCTCTCTCTCTCTCTCTCTCTCTCTCTCTCTCCCCCTTTCCCCCTTCCTTCCTCCCACCCTTTCCCCCCTTTCCTTCCCTCCCTCCCTCCCTCCCTCCCTTCCCCACCTCCCCCCCTCCCTTATCTCCTTCCCTCCCACCTTAACCTTCTCTTACTCTCCCTTCCCCCCTCCCTTCCCCTCTCCCCTTCCTCCTTCTCCCACGTCCCTCAAGGATATTCATAGAACCCAAAGGACACTATCCTAATGACCGTTACCTCCTTAGGGGTCCTACAGAAGCGGCTCGCCCTCTTGAAGGACCGGTAGGAACCCGTTATTGGGGGGAGGGGGAGGGGGTTTGAGGGGTTGATTTTGAGGGAGGGGGAAGGGTAGGGGCAAAGATAGGTGTGGGTTGAGTTTGGGGAAGGAGGATGGTATGGGTGGGGTTGGGGATGTGTTGGGGAAGGGGAGGGCTTGGAGGGTGCTCTCTCTTTTCCTCTCTTTTTTTTCTCTTTCTTTCCTTCTTTCTTACTCTCTCTCTCTCTCTCTCTCTCTCTCTCTCTCTCTCTCTCTCTCTCTCTCTCTCTCTCTCTCTCTCTCTCTCTCTCTCTCTCTCTCTCTCTCTCTCTCTCTCTCTCTCTCTCTCTCTCTCTCTCTCTCTCTCTCTCTCTCTCTCTCTCTCTCTCTCTCTCTCTCTCTCTCTCTCGCTCTCTCTCTTTCTCTCTCGCTTTCTCTCTCTTTTTCCTTCCCCCCTCCTCTCTCTTTCTCTATCATCCTCTCAACGCTCTTTCTCTCTCTCACCCCTTCTTCTTTCCCCTTAATTAACTTCCCCTCGCCTCTCCTCCTCCTCTTCCTCTTCTCCATTTTTATCCTTTTCCTCTCTCCTCCTCCT
>BOPN01003554.1:22769-25269 GCA_017312705.2 Penaeus japonicus | reverse complement strand
AGATAGATAAATAAATACATAGATAGATAGATAGCAAGAGAGAGAGGTCGAGGTCCAGGATATATTCCGTGCGTGTGTGAGGTTGAGAACACCGGCGATATTTAGCGTCGGTAGCCCCGCCGCTCGCTTCATCTTCATGCAGGACTTGGCTACCGAAGGACAGACACCCTCAACAAATCATCAGTAGAAATGCCAGGCCTTTCCTGACCCTCTACCTCTTTCTCCGTCTTTCTTCTTTTTCTTTTTCTTCTTCGTCTCGTCTTATTGTTTTTTTTATTTATTTATTTATTTTTTTTTGCTTTGTCTTTTTTTTTCTTCTCTCTGTTCTTCGTCTTCTTATTCTCTCTTCTTTTTTCTTCTTCTTCCTCTTTTTTTTGTCATTATTGATGTTGTTCGTCTTGGTCTTCGTCTTCCTCTTCCTCCTCTTCTTCTTTCTCTTCTTCTTCTCCTCCTTCATCTCATTGTTATTTGTCTTCTTCTTTTGATTTCTAGTTTTATTTACTTTCTCCTTTTTTTCATCCCTCTTTCTCTCCTCCTCTCTCATATCATTCTCTTTTTCTCCCTCTCCCGTAATCCTCTTTTTTTCTCACCTTCCTCTATATTCTTCTGTCTCTTCTTCTTCCTCTACTTTGGCTCCCTCTTCCTCTTATTCCTTCTCTCTCTCCTCCAAATCCTTCAACTCTTTCTCATCCATCTCCTCCTCCTGGTCCTCTTCTTCCTCCATCTTCTCCTCCTCCATCTTGTCCTCCTCCTCCACCATTTCTTCCTCCTCCTCCATCTCCTCCTCTTCCTCCTGCCAGCCCCTCCCTTAACATCTCTTGTATAATAAATAGAGGCGATTACTGTTCTCCGTCTGTGCTCTCTCTCTCTCTCTCTCTCTCTCTCTCTCTCTCTCTCTCTCTCTCTCTCTCTCTCTCTCTCTCTCTCTCTCTCTCTCTCTCTCTCTCTCTCTTTCTTTCTTTTTTTCTCTCTCTCTCTCTCTCTCTCTCTCTCTCTCTCTCTCTCTCTCTCTCTCTCTCTCTCTCTCTCTCTCTGAGCTCTCTCTCTCTCTCTCTCTCTCTCTCTCTCTCTCTCTCTTCTTTCTCCCCCTCTCTCTCTCTCTCTCTCTCTCTCTCTCTCTCTCTCTCTCTCTCTCTCTCTCTCTCTCTCTCTCTCTCTCTCTCTCTCTCTCTCTCTCTCTCTCTCTCTCTCTCTCTCTCTCTCTCTCTCTCTCTCTCTCTCTCTCTCTCTCTCTCTTTCCCTCAATATTTGGTGCCATCGATACCTGCATCGTCTTAAAGTGTGCAATGTGAACAAACCGTTATCCTCTTGTCACTAATGGTTGAAAGAAAAGTGGTCCAATAATGCAATAATTAACAGAGGAGAGATAATAGATGGAGGGTGGAGGGGAGAAAGGGGGGGGGGGGAGAAGAAAGGCAAGGGAGGGAGAGATGAAGATGGCACGGAAAGGTATCGGTAGGGAGGGATGAGAATAAGGAAGGGGGCAGAGAAGGGTGAGGGAAAAGGGTGAGGGTGGAGGAGGGGAGAGAGAAGAAGGGTGGGTGAGATAGGTGGAGGAGGGGAGGGAAAAGGAGGGTGGACGGGGGACTGGAGGAGGGAATGGAGAAGGGAGGGGGGAAGGGGTAAAGGAGGAGAGGCAGATGTAACTTAACTGCCTCAAAACCGATATTTCGCGTCATTAGCATTATTGGAAATGCGAATTTATGTGTGGAAAGGATTTGAAACCAAAATAATGGAAATGCAATATCGTCTGCAACACCACCAGAAATCATGGAAATGGTAAGTAAATTGTTCGAAATAATTTGTAATGCTTATGAAAATTATTTAAAAAATTGCAGTTTTGTTCAGTATCAAAAAAAGAAAAAAGAAAAAAAGAAAAGAAAAAAAAGGATAAGGTGAAAAAAGACAAACACAAATAACCTTAAAAGATACAAACATGAAATAAAATAAAATAAAATATTTGTCCAAATATCCCATGAAACTGAAATGAAACTGGGAATTAATTTTAACATTAACATCATTATCATTACTATTACCATCATTATTTTTCATCTTGATATTTTCTTACCATTGCCATTGCTATTCAAATTATATTACATAAATTCGTAATAAAAAAAGAGAGAAAAATTAAAGATTAATGGAATGAACTGAATGAAAAACTGCTCATTTCCTTTCCTGGAAGCGTTGCAGAGGCGCAGGTGATAAGAAAACTAATTATTCAGAGCATGGAGTTCAGGACGATAAGCACTGGGAGAAGTTTTCAATTTATATATACATACACATATACATACATACATACATACATACATACATATATATATATATATATATATATATATATATATATATATATATATATATGTATGTATGTATGTATGTATGTATGTACACACACACACACACACACACACACACACACACACACACACACACACACACACACATATATATATATATATATATATATATATATATATATATATATGTGTGTGTGTCTATA
>BOPN01003554.1:5269-7769 GCA_017312705.2 Penaeus japonicus | reverse complement strand
GACTGATGAAATAATTAACAGTCCAAGAATGGTACCTTATCTTAATAACAGACAAACAGAGATTACGAATAAATCTTCTTATTTCTCTCTCTCTTTTTTTCTTTCTGTCGCCTTTACGTTACTGATTACTAGGGTATGAGTCACGGTTTGCGGAATGAATAGAGAAGAACACACACGCGTTGCAAATTATGTAACAATTGCAATGACAATGGCGAGTCATATGATTGTATTATGGAATAGAATCAATTGAGGAAATTAATGTTCTCTTTTTTTTTTTTCTTTTTTTTCTTTTTTTCAAAGGTCACGCTATTTGGACATTCTGCAATGACCACGTGTTTATTTCATATGAGAAATTATGGTGATTTTTTTTTTTTCGTTTCGTGAACATTAAAGACAAGCTTGGTTAACACTATGATCTCGAGACAGTTTAATGCATACACACACACAAAAAGAAGAAGAAGAAAAAGAAGAAGAAGAAGAAAAAAAAGAAGCACACACATACACACATAATTTTGTTCTGAAAGATAAAGAGAAAATAGGAAACACTGACGAAGGTGGAATGTCTTTGAGGATGTTGATTTATTAATAGGTGGCAATTTGCATAGTACTAAACTCAAGGATAAATACATGAGCGTATTTATAGAATACTGTATTACATACTTTGAATTGCTATTGCTACTTCCATGAAATCCAAGGTATTCTACTAAATGTTATTTCAAACCTCTTGCATCTATACTTCTATATGTATTTCTATAAATGATAGGATGAACTTTTGACAGAAACTTGAGGTGAAAATTTAAGTCGAATTTTAAAGTTATATGTTATATAGATCCACCATTGACACAAGATATTCAGTTAGATCGTTTTTTCGCTGATTCATATGAGGAAAATTCTATTTTGTATTCCTTTAACTTGGCAAAAAAAAAAAAAGCTTCATTGTTACATGTGACCTACCTCGCTAAAACCAAATTACTTGTGATATAACATACTGTGTGTTTTTCTCCAGGTTGTTCGACCCATTTTTTATTTTTTCAGTAGCTTGCATATTACCCTAGTTAGCAAAACTGACGCGTAATTCAGAAGCTTTTGCATGTCTTCGCTCACACATAATGGCGTAATGTTTGCTTGTTTTCCTTACTTCACTGAATTTCGGAATAAGACTGATAATACTGCTCAGATTCGTTCCGCCATGTCTTAGGAGTACATTTAGAAAATTCTTCTCGTCTTTCTGATTTTGACTCGTTTAATCCTTTTAGCAGGTTTTTTATTTCGTTCGTTTGATGTAATGATCTATATTGGTATAGTCTCTCTTTGAAAGTTTAAAAAGGTGACCTGAACAAACAATGAGCAAAATTTCCTGTTTTTAACTTATCATAAATAATGCAATTTATTTCATATTTTGATATTTGCTATTAATTCCTATGACTATGTAGTTGAAGAACAGCTTAGGTTAGTTTATATATTTGTAAATCATATCATTTTTAAAAGTTTGTGTTTGCCTTTCCCATGAATTGGGTTTACTCACTCCTTCCTACTTTTCATCTTGCATATGCTGCTTGAGTATGTCTTCTGAACATTTTCCATGGGATCTGTTCATCAAATCTTCTACCTTTTTCTTTAAAGTACTTTTGGCCTTTTCTTGCTTTAGCTATGAACAAACAGATTTCTTGAGTATAGCATGAAAATGTCCTCTTCGTATAGCCTTATCTATAAGTTTCTGTCTTTGGCTTCCATGATTACCATCCTCATTACTATACATCCTCTTCATCCTTATTGTTTACCGTTGGTTCCAATGCTTTATCTTAATTTTCTTTATAGTACCTTATTCATTTGTTGATATTGCTATTCCACTTTCCTTTCCGCATTTAATCTATGGTTTCATGAGATATTGTAGTCGTTTCGTTATAATATTACACGGTCCATAGGATCATTAATGTATTAGGCTTATTCGTTCTGGTTTTAATCGCATAAATACGTATTCACACACACATATACATACACACACACACACACACACAAACACGCACACACACACACACACACACACACACACACACACACACACACACACACACACACTACTGAGTGCCAGCAAAATAAGAACTGCTGACTTCACCATCATGTCTGCAAATCGGTATGACACATTCATATCAGTTTTGTGTCACCTAAAATAATTCCTCGAATATTTCAAACGATATTTTTTCCTTTCCCAGATTTAAAAAAAGAAGAAAAAATGGATAGAAAACTTGAGAAGCACTTGTTCTGTAAGTTTTTATTCCAAGAAAGAAGTTTCAGAATTATGCGAAAAATATACTCCAGAATAGAATTAGTTGCTATCCACCGGGAATACGCGCAAAACCTCTTCAGTCTAGAGGTGAACTCGTATATCTTGTCACAACTCCCTCAGGCTGAGTTGTTGCAAATCACATATATACATTTATATATGCATATGTATGTGTATGTGTGTATGTATATATACATAAATATATATATATATATA
>BOPN01003553.1:105000-107500 GCA_017312705.2 Penaeus japonicus | reverse complement strand
TGCCTTTCTTCATCTATTGCACAAACGTTTGATCTTCGCAAATGTCATAAAATTTATGCCTGTGATTGTTTTGTTCTAAAACCAATTTATTATTTCATTCTGCCATATTTGAATGTTGTTCACACTATCCACTGGAAATCTGCAGTTGTACACCATCTTAATTTGCTTGATAGGGCATTTAATTCAACTTATTCCTCACCGTCTTAATGGTTCTACATCATTTTCTTAATATGCCATATAATGTGATTGAAACTCCTTTACATTCTCGACTTCCTTCATGCTTAATTCTTGTTAGATTAACTAAAATACCTTGAAGAATGTGTTCTGACACTGGCACTCACCAACGTGCCAAGTATTATTGTGGATGCTTCGTTCCATATAATATTAATATCGTACTTTTCTAGTTGGAAATTATGTTTGAAAAATGAGAATCGGTCAAATAGCTATTGTAAACTAATTATTGCAAACTTCATTATGTTATTAATTTTCATCCTATGCATTTTTTTTCTATTTTTGATAGTGATGATAGTAATGATGATAAGAGGTATGAATATACTGACAATGAAAATAAAAATGAAATATTTGATAATAATTAAAAAAATAATGGTTCGAATAATAATTAATATCATAACAGAAATAATAATAATCAAAATCATAGTTCTAGAAATGATAATAATAATGATAAAAATAATGATAATGATATTGATTACCCAATAAAAACAACAAATTATATTACTAACAACAAAATAGTAACAAAAATAACAAAAAACAACAAAAAAATACCCCCCCCCCCAAAAAAAAAAAAAAAAAAAAAAAAATCATACATCTCTCTCTATGACTCTGAGCCGATATTAGTCAACCGCGAGCTCGCCTTCTCCTCCCAGCAGTACAGCAAGCGAAGATCCAAGGCCCGAAGGAGATCTATATCCAGAACGGCTCAACCATTAAACTGACTTGTATCGTCAGCACACACTCGGAGAATTCTGGCACGGTGATTTGGTATCGCGACACCACGGAACTGGACTACGATTCGCCCCGGTGAGTTGACTGACGTTTTAGGGGCAGGGGATCGTGGACTTGTATTTGGATGATTATATGTGTGTGTGTGTGATTATATGTGAATGTATAAATATATGTATATGTATATGTATATATATATATATATATTTATATATATATATATATATATATATGAATGTATAAATATATATATATATATATATATATATATATATTTATATATATATATATATATATATATATATATATATATATATATATATATATGTATATATATATATATATATATATGAATGTATAAATATATGTATTATATATATATATATATATATATATATATATATATATATATATATATATATATATATATATATATATATATATATATATATATATATATAT
Organism: Penaeus japonicus; assembly: GCA_017312705.2. NCBI lineage: Eukaryota > Metazoa > Arthropoda > Malacostraca > Decapoda > Penaeidae > Penaeus > Penaeus japonicus. The sequence continues at coordinate 106,078 of BOPN01003553.1, read as the reverse complement.
ATATATATATATATAATATATATATATATATATATATATATATATATATATATATATATATATATATATATATATATATATATATATAAATATATGTATTATATATATATATATATATATATATATATATATATATATATATATATATATATATATATTTATATATATGAATGTATATATATATGTATTATATATATACATATATATATATATATATATATATATATATATATATGTATATATATATATATATATATATATATATATATATATATATATATATATATATATATATATATATATATATGTATAAATAAATAAATATATATATATATATATATTATATATATATATATATATATATATATATATATATATATATATATATATGTATATATATGTATATATATATATATACATACATATATATATATATATATATATATATATATATATATATATATATATGTGTGTGTGTGTGTGTGTGTGTGTGTGTGTGTGTGTGTGTGTGTGTGTGTGTATGAATATATATATATATGGTTATATATATACATACATATATATATATATATATATTTGTATATATATATATATATATATATATATATATATATATATATATATAGATATATATATATATATACATAAATGTACAGATACAACCCAACAAACCAAGCCACATCTGACACCACGGCGCCTCCCGGCTTCTCCACCCGCAGAGGCGGCGTGAGCGTGGAGATCGAGAAGACGCCCTCGAAGACCACTTCGAAGCTCTTCCTGACGAGGGCGGTGAAGGGGGACTCGGGAAACTACACTTGCGCGCCCGAATTCGCCGAGGCGGCTTTTGTCCTCGTTCATGTGGTCAACGGTGAGTGTACACGGGGTATTTTGGGTATTTGTGGGTATTTAGGGATGTCCTGAGGGGTATTTTGGGCATTTGTGGGTATTTAGGGATGGCCTGAGGGGTATTTTGGGCATTTGCGGGTATTTAGGGATGCCCTGAGGGGTATTTTGGGCATTTGTGGGTATTTAGGGATGTCCTGAGGGGTATTTTGGGCATTCGTGGGTATTTAGGGAT
>BOPN01003553.1:97500-100000 GCA_017312705.2 Penaeus japonicus | reverse complement strand
CATTGTTCTTATTGTTGTTCTTGTAGGTATTATCATTAGTATTATTTTCATTTTTTATTGACATGGATTTTATTGTTATTATTATTATTATTGTTATTATCATTGTAGCTAATACTTATTGTTATCATAATCAACATTATCATTATCATTATTGTTGTTGTTATAATCATTGATATTGTTTTCCTCATTATAGTTACCATTACCATTATCATCATCTTTATTATCAACAACATCATTAATATTATCATTATCATTATTATCAACAACATCATTAATATTATCATTATCATTATTGTTGTTTCTATAATTATTACTCTTATCATAATCATCTTTTAATATTATCCTTATCATTATCGACAATATCATCCTTATCCTCATCATTATTTTTCTATTACTAGTATTATCCTTAAGATCAACATCATATTTATATTACTAATATCATCATCATCATTACTTCATCACAACCATCATCATCCTTATCATTAACCTTATCATTTCATGAACCAGGAAAACAATAAATGAAAACAACAACGAAGATAAAGCATAATCATAATGATAATCATAAAATTATAAAAATCATAATGGTAATTATAAAATCATAAAAATCATAATGATAATTATAAAATCATAAAAATCATAATGATGATTATACAATCATAAAAATCATAAAAATCTTAATCATGATAATTCTAAAATCATAAAAATTATAATGAAAATTACAAAATCATAAAAATCATAATGATAATTCTAAAATCATAAAAATCATAATGATAATCATAAAATCATAAAACTAATAATGATAATTATACAATCATAAAAATCATAATGATAATTATAAAATCATGAAATTCATAATGATAATTATAAAATCATAAAAATCATAAAGATAATTATAAAAAACGAAAATCTGTCATTCTTCTAACCAGGTCTTCTAGCTCCTATGCTATACGTGTCGTGCCTCAGATACCACAAAATATTACATAACTATTACGAGTAAGTTTAATAGCGGTAGTAGTAGTATTTGATTATGAATATCATTATTGTTATTATCCTTATTACTTCTGTTATCATTATAATGATTATTTCTTATCCATTATTAATATCATAATCTTCATTATTACTTTTATAGTATTTTAGTAATATTCTTTTTATTCTTATTATCATCATTGTCCTGGTCATTGCTGCTGTTGTTGTTGTGATCATTATTTTTTACATAATTATTATCATTAATATCATATCATTACCATTATTATCATTATAATTATAGTAAAATGATTATTGTTATTATTTTTTTTCTTTTTATCATCATCATCATCATCATATTATAATCGTTATCATTATTATTATCATTATTATTATTATTATTAACATTATCATTATTATTATTAGTATTATTATTGTCATTATTATCATCAAAATCATCATCATCATCATCATCATCATCATTGTTATTACTGATATCATAATTACTATTTTCTTTACTATTACCACAGTAATTATCATTGTGGCTGGTATTACCCACAGAAGGAAATGGAAGCAAGACATATGTACGTACAAAGAAATGCAGAGGCATATTTGTGGGTATGATTGTGTGTGTGTGTGTGTGTGTTTGTGTGTGTGCGTGTGTGTGTGCGTGTGTGTGTGTGTATCTGTATGTGTGTGTGCGTGTGCGTGTCTGTGTTTGTGTGTGTATCTGTATGTGTGTGTTTGTGTGCGTGTATGTGTCTGTGTGTATGTATGTCTGTATGTGTGCGTGTGTGTGTGTGTGTGTGTATGCGTGCGCGCGTGTGTGTGTATCAATATTGAAAAGTGGCCACTATATATGACATTTGCTCATACGGGAACATTTGGAATATATGTGATTTATTTAACACAATGCTATGTTATGTTACCGCGTATTTATATGTTTCTATTTTGGTTATTTTGAGAACTAGGCAATCCCCAAGCAATGATCCTGCTTGAACAGGCATTGTATTAGTAATAAGTTAAGGAAGTAAACAATAATAATAATGATGATGATTACGATTATGGTAATGGTGGTGGTGGGGATGATGATGATGATGATGATGATAATGATAATGATGATGATAATGATACTTATGATAATGATAATGATAATGATGATAATGATACTTATAATGATAATGATACTTTTAACGATAATGATACTTATAATGATAATGATACTTATAATGATAATGATACTTATAATGATAATGATACTTATAATGATAATGATACTTATAATGATAATGATACTTATAATGATAATGATACTTATAATGATAATGATACTTATAATGATAATGATACTTACAATGATAATGATGATAATGATAGCGATGATACATTCCCACAATATCTTCCGAGGACGCGAAATCGTTCGGACATTAGCATTGGATTTCCAGCTTCGTCAAAGTCCTCATTAACTGACAGGCTTTTTTCTCTCACCTTTTTACTCATTCTGTCGTTCTCGCTAATTGCTAATTATGTGTGTTAG
>BOPN01003553.1:87500-90000 GCA_017312705.2 Penaeus japonicus | reverse complement strand
CGTATGCTAAGTCATTTTGCTGGAAGGAAGCAGTACTCATGGCTCTGTTAGCCGAAAAAGCTGGAGCTGTGCCAACCGAAAACTTACCTTGCTCGAGGCACTTTGCAGTGGACCATATAATAGGTTAGTACAACTGACGTCTTCTTGTGAGACCATCGTGGCTCTGGAAGCCAAATATTGTGGAAGGCATGGAATAATTAGGAAACAAATGACTGGTTTGGCGGTAGTTGTGATAAATGAAGGAAGGAAGCACCTGGGTCTCATCCTCATGGAGGTGGGTTGTGGTAGGCCGAGACTGCGAAAATGTGGTGAGAAACCGAACCTTGTCCTTAAATGCTGTTAATCCAAGATTAATAAAAAAAAAAAGAAAAAAAAAAAGAATGAAAGGTGCTGAAAAAGCAAAGAAATCAAAAGTGTAGTATATCAATTGTATGACAGGGGCCCCGCACTAGCAACCCCCTCCCCTGAAGATGGCAAAATGGGATGCAAGAGTGAACTTGATCAGACCCCTGCAATCAGATCTCCTTGAAATTAGTGGGGAAGTTCCAGTGTATAACTCCTCTACGTTCAGCCTATCTTCCATTAAATAGAATATAAACCAAAACACTAGACAATACTAATAGATAAAACAAATAAAAGGATAAACAGGTTAAGATTATACCCATATTACGTTAAACCGCCATGAATATAAAAGCAGCTTCAAAGGGAAGTGCTAAGCTAAGGGCTTACTATAAAAAAACTAACTAAAACGAAAAAGGAATCTGAAATGGCCCTCTGGCAAAAGGCCCTACATAAAAGAAACAAGTCACTAAAACATGGCAACATAAGGGTCACTGAAGGTGATTCTCAAAACAAAGACAGTAAAAAACAAAACAATGGCAAAGGCCAAAAACTATAACTAAAAGGCAAAGAATTAAAGTTAAAACCAAGCACAAGTCCTGAAGGGACAATAAATGAGAGGTAAAAAACACAAAGCAAGCAAAACTATAAAAACAAAACATCAATGTTAAAATTTGTATATATGTTAAAAGAAATCACGTCCAGCTCCTATTAACAGTGAAATGTCAGGATCCCAAGACTTAAGTTTTCTTTGATGGTTTCTTCTGGCAACCGGTGTTTCAGGTAGAAAAAGGGTAACAAAACAACCGCTGACTGGTATAGACTGGCTGTATTTGGTGTAACTCGGGTCATATTTATAAACTGCGTGACATCACAGGTCACGTAAAATAATAAATACAAAATAAAATCTAATTACAATAAAAAAGTATGGGAAAGGTTGTCGTAAAATACAAAAGGGTAAAATAAAAGATTTAAAATAAAATAATGAACAAATAAAATACATTTGTAAAGATGTACCTTCACTTCATCATGATTTGGCAAAATAATATGAAAACAACAGATAAGAAAATAAAAATACCTTGTAAAACAGCGATTTAAAACTCAATCAAATGACCACTCAAAATACGACATAAAAGCAAAAACAGACTCGGTAAAACAGAAGCAAAAACAACAACAACAAAGAAAACGTCTGGTAAGTCAAACTGAAACAAACACACAAGCGAACTAAAAAACAGACAAAAACATACCAGGAGGAAATAAAAACACGACAGAAACATAGAAAAAATGCAAAATAATTTTTTAAAATGTCAAGTCGCCTCCGGACTCCAGAGCTGTGGAAGCGAGAGATTGTGGGTATGCTTGCAGGGAGGAACAAAGAACGGAGCGATTCCTTACAAAAGTATAATCGTTCGACAGTTTTGAGTAGTCATCAACACAGATATCAGTCAAATAGGCTTGGGGAGGAGGGATTAGTAGTAGGATGAGTTAGGCGAGAAATATTTTGCAAGTAACTATCCAGTTTATGTTCAACCAAACAAGGGTGATAAAAGACATATTGTGGGTGGTGCACGTCGACCAACCAAGTTACTGAATATTCCTTCTAGGCCATGATAATCTAGTCAAAGTGTTAGTGAAGTGAAAGATAAAAATAGTTGATGCGAGACTGCAAAGAGTAGATGGTGTGTTTACAGTAAATAAAGTTGTGAGTATGCTTGGTGGATAAATAATCGCATGTGAAAAAATGATTGAATTAATAAAATAATAACATTGATTTACTGCATATTGCAATTACTATAAAATGTAATGAGACTGTAATAAGACAATAATGACGAAATTAGAATAAAAACATGCGGATAGATATAGTATTTCACTAAGTGAGATTTTTTTTAAAGATAAATAAAATATGTAACAAACGAAAAAATAATATTACAAAAACATATATATGTAAATCGTTGATGTAGCACATCCGTCTTGAGGCAGGTCTGATCATCGCTTTGTAACATTTTACTCTAATGAGGTCATGAATGACCTTGAATGACCTGCCAGAGTTCGAAATGAGCTATTCCAATTGACGTAGTTAATCTCTTTTCTAAAAGTAATTCCAAATATATACATATAGTAAGTACATGCTTAAAAGAAATAGCTTGAGGATAGAATATTT
>BOPN01003553.1:60000-62500 GCA_017312705.2 Penaeus japonicus | reverse complement strand
GAACAATAACAATGATAATAGTAATAATAATGATAATAAACAATATTAATAACAATGATTATATCAATGATAATGATGATAATAAAATCATGAGGGTTTAACATCATCATACTATCATAGTACACAATTATGTTTATGATAATGATAATGAAGATACATAAAATCATATAAATCAATATTACTAATAATAATGATCACGATAAACTATAATAACAACACTAATAAAAATAAAGAGATAACAATAGTGTTATTCATGATGATAATATTAATTATGAAAAAATAGGATAATAATTGTAAAAACTATAATCATTATCATTACAATTACCATGATCGCTGATTATCATCATCATTACCATCATCAATCTTGTTTTTATCATTATCCTTATTATCATTAGCGTGATTAACATTATTGATATCATTACTATCATCATTACTGTTATCATCATTATCAAGACCCCCATCTTTATAAATATTCAAATATCATATTTTTAAGCTAAAGAAGCTAACTTATAGAATTTTTAAAAATACATTATCTAAGCAACGATCATTCATAACATCCTTTAAAGATTATGAATTCAATATACTCGTTTCATGATATTATTCACTTATTCATTTTAAGAGAATTGAGAATATTCTATCAAATAGAATATTCTATAAAACAGACAAAAAAAAATATCGCTCGTTTACATACGTCACAACATTCCTATCGTTATTTCAAAAAAAAAAAAAAAAAAAACGAAAAAAAAAAAAAAAAAAGGAGATCGTATTTCCACATCTCTCCTTCCCACACATCGACCAGAATGTGTTCACTAGACAAGTCCTCTGCAATTGCTTGGCTTGATGAACCGAAGCCAGTGATTAAATTTGCAATCACAATCAACACGAGCTGTCTGCTGTGAGCCCATACAAATAAACTAGGACGAGGATTTTATAACAGAGAGGCACAGCTAGTGGAACAAAGGATAATATAAATAGACACACGAAGAAAATACTGTATCACTATTTTTGGGTTGAAAAAAGATAAATGTTGACCGGTTTTATTTATAATACAATATGAATTTACTTGCAACTTTGGTATGAGGAACAGGGAACAATATATCTATTTTCTTTTTAGAGAAATAGACACGTTATCTCACTGGATATGAGTCAGACAGACAGAGAGGAAGGCAAAGAGACAGATAGACGCAGACGAGGAGGCAATAATTTAAAGAGACCAAAAATAAAGAGACACTTACAACTAGAGAGAACACACAATACGCACACAGAAATTTGTGCTTAGGTGCATGTATATATATATATATATATATATATATATATATATATATATATATATATATATATATATATATATATATATATATATATTATGTGTGTGTGTATATATATATATATATATATATATATATATATATATATATATATATATATATATATATATATATTTCTTAGTTCTCATGACTGGAAAAGAATGTTAGGGAATTCTATAGTGTGAGCGAAAGAGTGGTTTCTGTAATACTGAAACTAAACAACAGATATAGCCTAAAAATTACTCCAAGGCACGTTCATCAGCAGTCATAGTGATGAGGAGATAGAGAGATTCTATGAAGATGTGCAAGCAGCTACCGATAGAGCAAAAACCCATTTTACCGTGATTATGGGGGATTTTAATGCCAAGATAGGAATAAGGGAAGATGGAGAAATATCGGTTGGGAAACATGGAATAGGCACCAGAAATGAGAGAGGGCAAAGGCTGATAGAATTCGCCGAAGCTCGATCTCTTAAAATTATGAATACATTCTTCGAAAAGAGACCCGGGAGGAAATGGACATGGAAATCACCATCCGGCATTAAAAACGTAACCGTTATCAATAAAGTAAATGTCGGTAGCGACCATAGACTGGTCAGGAGTAGAGTTAAGTTACAGCTAAGAAGGGAACGAAACAAGCTCATACAGAAGCCTCTCGTTAATCTAACCAACATCAAGAATAGGGCGACGGAATTCAGTATCAACATCCGAAACAAATACTCAGCTCTCGAAGAAGATCTTGACATAGACCAAATGAACGACCAATTCAGTGAGATATTAACGGAAGCTGCACTTGAAATAGGGGGTAAAGACGAAATAAAGGTCGCAGGCTTTCATAGACGTAGCCTGTAAACGTAGACATGAAAATAACTGATCAATCAGAGGATTAAGATAGAATCAACAGAGCTGACTAAGACGATAAACAAGAAGAAGAAAGAGGATGTACGCAAATTTAACATACGAAAAATAAACGAAGCTCTGCTTGCCGGCACCAGCCTTAAGGCAACAAAGAGGAGGCTCGGAATAGGGAAAAAACAAATGTATGCAGTAAAGAAACCCAACGGAGAGGCGACATACAATAAAAATGAAATTATCAAAGTAATAGAAGACTTCTATCGCAACCTATACCACTCAAACGACCAACCACATACGGAGACAAACACAACAATTGGAGATGTTCCAAACATCACGGTA
>BOPN01003553.1:17500-20000 GCA_017312705.2 Penaeus japonicus | reverse complement strand
TATTGGGATATGTCAAGGGATTCCGAACTGGTTTAATGGAACTTCTCTTGAGTTTGGTCAAACCGCATTTGAATCCTTGTTTCTTGGGTATGTTGATTCGAGCAATTGTGCATGGAAATCAGGGGTAATATTGGACTTTTTTTTCATATCATGCACAGTTATTTCTATGAACGGTTGTTCTCCATCATCTGTTTACTTTAGTTTGTAATTCTTCCTCTTCCTTGCACTGAAAACCATGTGTGTGTGCAATATACAGTAGGTGTGTATATGTAACCACACACACACAGACACACATACACACATACACATGCATTTATATATATATATATATATATATATATATATATATATATATATATATATATATATATATATATATATGTATATATATATATACATATATATATATATATATATATATATATATATATATATATATATATATATATATAAAGAGAGAGAGAGAAGAGAGAGAGAGAGAGAGAGAGAGACAGAGAAAGAGTTAGATAGATAGATAGATAGAGAGAGAAAGAGATAGAAATAAAGAAAGAGAGAGAGAGAGTATACGAGAGACAGTGATAATCCATTAAAAGACCCTCCTCAACAACCTCTCCATCACTCGCCACAGCAACACAATTTGATCACAAAAACTGACTTTACAACATAGCAAGGTCAACCCCCCCCCGTCACACATCACACTTTTTGAATATAGAATTATTATTAATATTATCTTTTTAAATATAAAATTAATATATTTTTTGAATATAGAATTTAGAATATAGAATTAATATATTTTTTAAATATAGAATTTAGAATATAGAATTAATATATTTTTTGAATATAGAATTTAGAATATAGAATTATTATTATTTTGTTTTAATATAGAATTAATATATTTGTTTTTGAATATAGAATTAATATATATATATATATATATATATATATATATATATATTGAATATAGAATTAATATATATATATTTTTTTTGAATATAGAATTAATCTCGGTATATTCTCTACCTGTACCCCCGCTTTCTCTCAGCTGATGTCTTACCCTCAATGTGACAATTATGAAGTTGGTTAGCATGTTCTGAACTCTACTACTGTAAGCAAAGTGGAGAATTCAGGTAACTGTGATAGGATTTTCGACCATTTCTACAATATAGGGTATCTGGTATGGATATGACAAGGATAGGGGTTCTTGTCTTGGGATATTGTCTCGGTTTCGTAGTTTGGAGGATTATGGGAAGTTCTCTTGGGTAGGAATGGAGTCCTTGAGTGTATTGTGTTTCGATGGGATATGTCAATACAGGTTCATCTCTCTCTCTCTATCTATCTCTTTATCTGTCTATCTTTTTCTTTCTCTCTCTCTCTCTCTTTCTCTCTCTCCCTCTCTCTCTCTCTTTCTTTTTCTTTCTTTCTCTCTCTCTCTCTCTCTCTCTCTCTCTCTCTCTCTCTTTATCTATCTATCTCTCTCTCTCTCTTTCTTCCTCTCTCTCTCTATTTCTCTCTCTCTCTATCTATCTATCTCTTTCTCTCTCTCTCTCTCTTTCTATCTCTCTCCATCTCTCTCTTTCTCTCCCTCTCTCTCTTTCTCTCTCTCTCTCTCTCTCTCTCTCTCTCTCTCTCTCTCTCTCTCTCTCTCTCTCTCTCTCTCTCTCTCTCTCTCTCACCTTCTCTCTCTCTCTCATTCTATCTTTCGTTTTATTTTATTTTTGTTTTTGTATGTAAAGTTCTGTATAACCGTTAGGTCGAATCACCACAGTTAGTTATGTATATTTAGAATAATTTATCTTATAAATTGCATATAAAGACTAAATGAAACAACTATAACTGGTAAAAGGATATGAACATAGTACCTGTGATGATATTAATGTTTTTTTGTTTTGTTTTTATATATCAAATCACGCCAGAAAAAGAGCGATTGAATCTAGGAACATAAATATCACATTATATATATCATAACAATGTTATCATAACACTTTTGAAAACATAAAAGTTAAAGTTTCATAGTGCTACAAGTACTAGCAATCTACCTTCCTTAAACCGAAGCCAATAAGACAGTCCATCGAACACAAACATTATGGGTAATAAGGAGCTAGTCAACACGGTGAACTTTTAACCTTCTTAGGCGCTTTCGAGATTGCAGAACATTAAGCAATTATCCACAACAACTCCGGGTAAAATTGCAACCATAAAGCACTCCTAACCAAGGGGTCGGCCTGTACTTTCCTGTCTAATTATTTACAAATTTACCATTAGGGGGACTGTTGTTTATACAGGGCTAAAAAGCAATTATCTGCGTGTGCTTTAAACCTGTGCACACACGCTTAAATCTCCTCTGCGTCTCTTGAGAAAATGTGTTATTACCTCCATTAATCGCAGGTACAAAGCTTGATTTCTTATATCTATATGAAAATGGTGCCTATTAACTTTAATTGGGGCAACTTTATGTCTCACTCTTTGCTGAATCTACAGGGTAATAAGGAAATATTAAGTC
>BOPN01003553.1:12500-15000 GCA_017312705.2 Penaeus japonicus | reverse complement strand
AAAAACACGAAGTAGGAAAGTTAAGCGCTTTTCCTCACTCATTGTCGGTAGTGTTACCAACTACGAAATAAAAATCCCGCTAGATAGACATCGAAAAAAACGCTAGATTGGAGCCTAAAATTGCTAGACATATTACCAAGACGGAATATTAATAATCTTTTATTCTATAGATGTATTAGGTAACCACGAATTACATTATTACTGTAATTAAGGCAATGACATATTTATAGCGAGAGAAAACACTTATTTACGTCTCATATACATTGTGTTTTTATCAACCATGCATGATATCTAAATTAGTGCAATGACCACTTGTAAAACTAAATTTATCAGACACTAAATGTTGCAATTCATGATCAATGTTGTTGTTTTTTTCACTCTGAATACTTAGAATCCTGTTGTTATGATTGTCAAACATATATTTAAATTATCAATGATAGCTCTAATATTCCTAAGAATGCATACAGTGCAAGATAATTAATTAATAATTCATGTACCTAACACCATGCTGTCTCTCTCTCCCTCTCGCTTTGAGACGAAAAGGAATGATTCCAAGAAATTTTACTTCATGCGCGGTCAGTAATTTGATAATATTTCCCCTCGTTTTGTACTTTTTCCGGATTGAAATATGTTCTTCTACTTTGTGAAATTTTAATGTGTTTTAACTTAAGTTGTACTGCACCATAAGCTACACTAGTTATAAATATGTATGTTTAGTATGAAAAAATACAAATAGAATAGTAAAATCACCTGATTACATATAAAAAAAAAAGCTAATAAATAAAGCTAGCCGCCAGATTTAAAATTTACCCACCAGATTACAAAAAAAAAAAAAGATCTAGCGAAGAGAAAAAAAAAGCTAATTGGCAACACTAACGGGGGGGGGGGGGGGGGGGGCAGTGTACCTGGCGCGAGTCCCGCTGTCCTGATTCGCTGCACCATCACCGCGTTAAGTATCCTCTTAACGACGAGGAAAGAGGAAAGACTCTTGGCTACCTCGACTATGAGAAGGTGGCCTTTACCCCCCCCCCCCCCCGGGTGTAGTATGTTGTTTTATTCAATTAATTAATTTGTTTATTTTTTGAGCCCCAAATTATGGTAATTATGATAAAATTGTGGTATATATTGTAAGTTTATGATAAAATTGTGGCGAGATTTAAGAATTTTAGTATGGAAAAGGGGGACACATTCTCATTTGGTTTGTTTTTATCTTCTTTTGAAATTAATAACGTTAGTCAATTTTGTTTCAGCATTTTCTCTTCATTTTCTCATCCGAATAATTTTTATATTTTGAATAATGTAAATAGTATAAGTTCAAAGAAAATAAGTTCAGATATAAATAAATCTCATATTTTTATTTCTGAAATATAGCAGATAGATTTAAATTATTACAGGAAGTATTAAATTAGAATTTATGCTACAATGAAGAGTCTGATTTGCAAAATTAACATTTGGTCTAAATACTCGAAACTTACCTTTGTCATCATGAAAAAAAAAAAATCTCTAACCAGACCAATTAAATCAATGAATTACTAAATTGAATCAATCTAAATCCTGCGTCAGTATACATTTCTGACAAACAGACACACACACACATAGACATAACCTATTTATACACGGCTTCTAATGTCCCCCAGTTACATAGGCACTGATCCCTTAATCAGCTGGTGGCAGCCCTACCCCTACGCAGGATTAAAGCTTGCAAATGCTATCAAATGCTATCACAAGAGCGATATAGGATTTTCGTTTGTTTATTCACGACAAGACAATGTTATTAAGTGGTTTGAATCCTACAGTGTGACATAGGAACAAAGTTACTGTTAAGTTTACATATCTAATTATTTATTTTATTTTTATTATTATTTTTATATTTGATATTCGTCGTCTTAGAGTAAAAACATGGCTGTAACATATGATTCTTCATTACAGTTACAGAAAGTATCGGAAACGAGTTGGGAAGGTAAGGGAGAGGAGAGGAAGGTTGAATGAAGAGGAGAGAAGAAGAAAAAGAGGAAAAACGAAGGGAGAAAAGAGTAGTAAAGAGGTAAACAGGGAGGAGGAAGGCGAGAAAAGGAGGGAGAAGAGGTAGTGGTGGAAAGAGAGAGAGAGATAAGATGAGGAAAGGAGATGAGAGGGAGAACGGGAAGAGATAAAATACACAGACAACATACACAAGCATATTAATCACATTTGGAAGCAGTTGGTGTTACATAAAATAATCATGAAAACATCCGCATTCGCCAAGCTGTCATAATCTGACATTCGGATCCGCTGTTTTTTTTTTTTTTTTTTTTTTTTTTTTTTTTTTTTCTTTCTTTCTTTCTTTCTTTCTTTTTTAGAACCTGGAATCCGCATCCGGAAAATACGTTGATGTATCCGCCTATGGATCCGTTTCCTCGGATCTTTTCTTCCGCACACCAACTATATCTTTAATATTTGAATTATTGCAAGGTTTAGACAAGTATTGCTTTATTTACTTTTCATATCCCAGAGTATTACC
>BOPN01003552.1:152544-155353 GCA_017312705.2 Penaeus japonicus | reverse complement strand
ATTCTCGGTATTCGGATTAAGCTGACTCCAATCTTTTTTTTTTTTTCTTCAAAATCATCTCAGAGTCAGAGTCACTCCACAGGCAGGGAGGGCTCGATCAGGGCGGGAGCGGTGTCTTCTGCCACTAGTGTGTCACAGGTCATCATCAGATGTACTGGTCGACTGCCCGCATCATCTGCCCGTCCCTGATGCCCACGTCCGCAGTATGGCTGAGGCGCCCGACCACAACAATGGTTTCCTCCCTGTGGGGTTCCTAAACATTTGTATATGATATCCTCTTTGAACTTCTAAGGTATCCGCACGCTTTGCTATCTTTTATATGTGTTGGTATGTTTACACACACACACGCACACGCACACACACATATATGTATATGTATATGTATATATATATATATATATATATATATATATATATATATATATATATATATATATATATATATATATATGTATATATATAATACATTTTGTAGTACTTACTACTTCTATTGATTGTAATTCAATGTTAGTGTTTAGGATTTGGTGGACAGGAGAGAAAGAACACAATCGCCCTCAGTCACGCATGGTACACCACACCAACGCCAAAGTCAGAATACCCAGACTATAAAATACCCAGGTAGTACACCACATGACCTGTCAACACTGCACAGCTAAGGCAAAACATTAATATTTTGAATGGTTTTACTCTTTCCATGGAGAATTCAACGTAGTCAGATGATAAATCCACAAATATGATCGGTAATCGTAGGCTGACTAACTTGGCTGAAATGCGTTCACTCTGAGCAGTGCAAGCCAGTGGAAGGAGAGATGAAGTTATAGAAAACGGACTGGAGGGGGTGACTGGTATATTTTGCTTTGTACAGATGTATCACATATGGATGATTCGAATAAAGTGTTTCTTGCAAAAAAAATGCAAGAACATTATCCCTGTACTAAGAACCATTATCATTATCATAATTATTATCATCAATGTTATGATTACCATAATCATCACATTGCTAACATACTGTTCATCATTATCATCCTTATTATCATCATTATTGCTTTTATTTTGTTATTATCAATATCATTGCAATGATTATTATCATCACCATCCTCAATACAATTATTGTAATTTATGTAATTGTTATTGTTATTTCAATTATTATAGTCGTAATAGCCATTATATTTCTTCGTCAATTGTCACTTCAGTTATCGTTACTATTGTAACTGCCATGATTGCCATTTCCGTCTTTATCATCGTTATCATCATGGTCATCTGTTCCTATCATTATTATCAAACTTATAAGTGTGTTCCATTGCACAGTCAAGAGCGCATCTCTCCAACCCGGAGTGAAAGCTCTGCCGCCCTCAGGTGCGACATAGCATTATTCCTTCTCATAGTCTAAAGTGCTTTCTTCAATTTGATTTCTATTGCATCTTAGAGTCTCTTTCAGTCAGGAGACGATTGACACTGCGCATGGAGTTGTTCGCTAATGCTATGCGTATTTATAGCAAGATGATATCTTCATTAGTGTCATTTTCTTTGAATTATGATATTATCATCAATACTATCATCTTTATTAATACAGTGATAATGCTGAAGATAACAGCAACAGCAATAATCATAACAATAGCAATAACAGTAATGGCAATAATTATAGTAATAATGCTGTTGATAATAATCATAATGTTGATAAGGATACAGATAACAATAATGACAATGATAAAGTAAAAATGACAATACAGCAGTAACAACAATAATAATGATAGTAGCAACAACAACAACAATAGTAATAATAATCATAGTAATCATAATGATAGTCATCATAATCATAATGATAGTCATCATAATCATAATGATAAGTACTAATTACAATAATGATAGCAACAACGACAACTATATGATATAGTAATAACAATGATGATAAGAATAATAATAACGATAGTAACAACTGTAATAATGATCGTGATATTAATCATAATAATGATAATAAGATTGTAATAACAAAAACAGTTATGACATTTCTAAAAATGATTAAGAGAGTAATTAGCATAACGCGAAGAATGATAACGCTAATGATAATAATGATACTGATGATTATAATGATGCTAATAATGACAATTATAATGATAATGGCAGTTATGATAAAGATGATAATGATCAAAATATCATTAATGATAATAATGATATTAAGTATAATGACAGCAATGATAGCAATTATGATGATAATGATAATGATGATAATGACAATTATATTATCATCATCATTTATAATAATGTTAATGATGTTAGTGATTATAACAATGATAATTGATGATAAGAATAGATACTACTACTACGAAAGATGATTTTGAACATGATGATGATTATAATGATAATTATAATGATTATTATGATAATAGTATTCATGATAATCACAACAAAGATAATAAAAAAAATGGTAAGGATGATGATGATAATGAAGACAACGATAGTAATAGCAATAACAACAAAAATTATATTGATTATTATGATAATGAAATAAAGTAATGATAATGACCATCCTCTTAATGATAATAATAGTGATGATGGTCATCAACATCTTTATGATTAAGAAGACAATATTGGCAATGACAACAATAATGACAATGATCATATCAGTTACAACGAAAATGATAATTATGTCAGTAATAGAGATAATGATTACAATAGTGATAGTAATAGCTATGATAATGATAATAATGACAATGATACTAATAACAGTAATATTTATAAGATAATTCTGTTAACAATGATAATGATGATAATGATAACAATGATAATAATGATAATGAAATTGATGATG
>BOPN01003552.1:107544-110044 GCA_017312705.2 Penaeus japonicus | reverse complement strand
CGTCGAGTTGTAGGTGATATTTCCTCGTGTCGAGTTGTGGGTGATATTTTCTCGCGTCGAGTTGTAGGTGATATTTCCTCGTGTCGAGTTGTGGGTGATATTTTCTCGCGTCGAGTTGTAGGTGATATTTCCTCGTGTCGAGTTGTGGGTGATATTTTCTCGCGTCGAGTTGTAGGTGATATTTCCTCGTGTCGAGTTGTGGGTGATATTTTCTCGCGTCGAGTTGTAGGTGATATTTCCTCGTGTCGAGTTGTGGGTGATATTTTCTCGCGTCGAGTTGTAGGTGATATTTCCTCGTGTCGAGTTGTGGGTGATATTTTCTCGCGTCGAGTTGTAGGTGATATTTCCTCGTGTCGAGTTGTGGGTGATATTTTCTCGCGTCGAGTTGTAGGTGATATTTCCTCGTGTCGAGTTGTGGGTGATATTTTCTCGCGTCGAGTTGTAGGTGATATTTCCTCGTGTCGAGTTGTGGGTGATATTTTCTCGCGTCGAGTTGTAGGTGATATTTCCTCGTGTCGAGTTGTGGGTGATATTTTCTCGCGTCGAGTTGTAGGTGATATTTCCTCGTGTCGAGTTGTGGGTGATATTTTCTCGCGTCGAGTTGTAGGTGATATTTCCTCGTGTCGAGTTGTGGGTGATATTTTCTCGCGTCGAGTTGTAGGTGATATTTCCTCGTGTCGAGTTGTGGGTGATATTTTCTCGCGTCGAGTTGTAGGTGATATTTCCTCGTGTCGAGTTGTGGGTGATATTTTCTCGCGTCGAGTTGTAGGTGATATTTCCTCGTGTCGAGTTGTGGGTGATATTTTCTCGCGTCGAGTTGTAGGTGATATTTCCTCGTGTCGAGTTGTGGGTGATATTTTCTCGCGTCGAGTTGTAGGTGATATTTCCTCGTGTCGAGTTGTGGGTGATATTTTCTCGCGTCGAGTTGTAGGTGATATTTCCTCGTGTCGAGTTGTGGGTGATATTTTCTCGCGTCGAGTTGTAGGTGATATTTCCTCGTGTCGAGTTGTGGGTGATATTTTCTCGCGTCGAGTTGTAGGTGATATTTCCTCGTGTCGAGTTGTGGGTGATATTTTCTCGCGTCGAGTTGTAGGTGATATTTCCTCGTGTCGAGTTGTGGGTGATATTTTCTCGCGTCGAGTTGTAGGTGATATTTCCTCGTGTCGAGTTGTGGGTGATATTTTCTCGCGTCGAGTTGTAGGTGATATTTCCTCGTGTCGAGTTGTGGGTGATATTTTCTCGCGTCGAGTTGTAGGTGATATTTCCTCGTGTCGAGTTGTGGGTGATATTTTCTCGCGTCGAGTTGTAGGTGATATTTCCTCGTGTCGAGTTGTGGGTGATATTTTCTCGCGTCGAGTTGTAGGTGATATTTCCTCGTGTCGAGTTGTGGGTGATATTTTCTCGCGTCGAGTTGTAGGTGATATTTCCTCGTGTCGAGTTGTGGGTGATATTTTCTCGCGTCGAGTTGTAGGTGATATTTCCTCGTGTCGAGTTGTGGGTGATATTTTCTCGCGTCGAGTTGTAGGTGATATTTCCTCGTGTCGAGTTGTGGGTGATATTTTCTCGCGTCGAGTTGTAGGTGATATTTCCTCGTGTCGAGTTGTGGGTGATATTTTCTCGCGTCGAGTTGTAGGTGATATTTCCTCGTGTCGAGTTGTGGGTGATATTTTCTCGCGTCGAGTTGTAGGTGATATTTCCTCGTGTCGAGTTGTGGGTGATATTTTCTCGCGTCGAGTTGTAGGTGATATTTCCTCGTGTCGAGTTGTGGGTGATATTTTCTCGCGTCGAGTTGTAGGTGATATTTCCTCGTGTCGAGTTGTGGGTGATATTTTCTCGCGTCGAGTTGTAGGTGATATTTCCTCGTGTCGAGTTGTGGGTGATATTTTCTCGCGTCGAGTTGTAGGTGATATTTCCTCGTGTCGAGTTGTGGGTGATATTTTCTCGCGTCGAGTTGTAGGTGATATTTCCTCGTGTCGAGTTGTGGGTGATATTTTCTCGCGTCGAGTTGTAGGTGATATTTCCTCGTGTCGAGTTGTGGGTGATATTTTCTCGCGTCGAGTTGTAGGTGATATTTCCTCGTGTCGAGTTGTGGGTGATATTTTCTCGCGTCGAGTTGTAGGTGATATTTCCTCGTGTCGAGTTGTGGGTGATATTTTCTCGCGTCGAGTTGTAGGTGATATTTGCTCGTGTCGAGTTGTGGGTGATATTTGCTCGCGTCGAGTTGTAGGTGATATTTGCTCGTGTCGAGTTGTAGGTGATATTTGCTCGCGTCGAGTTGTAGGTGATATTTCCTCGTGTCGAGTTGTGGGTGATATTTTCTCGCGTCGAGTTGTAGGTGATATTTCCTCGTGTCGAGTTGTGGGTGATATTTTCTCGCGTCGAGTTGTAGGTGATATTTCCTCGTGTCGAGTTGTGGGTGATATTTTCTCGCGTCGAGTTGTAGGTGATATTTTCTCGCGTCGAGTTGTAGGTGATATTTTCTCGCGTCGAGTTGTAGGTG
>BOPN01003552.1:90044-95044 GCA_017312705.2 Penaeus japonicus | reverse complement strand
ATTTCATCTTATTTTTTGCCATGGATAGCTTGAAGGCGATTGTTCAGGTGTGAGAAGACGTAGCAGTTATTTCGAAAACAAAACAAAAAAACTCCAGTTATAGACACGACAAATAACTTTTCTGATGCCGAAGAAAGTAAATACTGAAAAGCTTGAAAACTGGAGAACAATCACCTTACTGAATGTATATTATAAAACTGTAGCTAAATTATTAGCAAACATATATTAAGTTAGTGATGGTCAAAATCATATCAAATGAACAATTTTGTCCATTATCAGTTGTAATAATATCATCAGATACAGTGTGTTTTAATTATAAAAAACAGTGAACTTTCAATACTAAACTTTAACCGGGCTAAGGTATTTGAGTTAATATTTCCTTTTTAATGAAAAGCATGAAAGCCTCAACTATTGTAATTTCTAATGCTGAATCACTATTAGGAGTGGATGAGGAAGTAACGGAATCTGACAAGCCACAAACTCTGAATTAAATAGAAGTAAAATTTGCATAATGGGTATTGGAAGGTGGAGTAAGAGGAGGGTGTGCCGTTAAATTGGCTGAAAACAGTTGATTCTATGAAAATACTTGGGTTATATTATCAAAGCTCATATGCCAAATCCGAAAATTAGAATTGATTAGGAGCCGTTACGAAATTACAAAAGGCGTAAGATATGCTTTCAGCTAGATTATCTTTCCATGCTTCGGAAAGGAATAATCATAAACAATTTGATATATATATATATATATATATATATATATATATATATATATATATATATATGTATATGTATATATAAATGGTGTACATTCCATACTTTCAATATAAATAATGAACAGCCAATTAGCAGATACACCCATTGTCTACCTAGATGTAGAGGAGGTATTGGAATGTGCAGTGTAAACCGAACCCATTGCAATGCACGAGTGAGCTTTAACACCATACTTTGTCAATCAGACTTGCCCTTCTTATTGATACTACTGAATTAATAACTGTATACTATGGTACGTCATTTTATTATTCAAACTCATTTGAGAATATAAGGAAGATTATAAAATACAAAAGCTTTCCAAATGTAAAAGCAAAGGCTGTTACGAAATGTTAATGTCAGATATAACTCCTTTGGTAGAAACAAGATATTCTCTAATGAAGTGGGAATACAAGTAAGGGAATCCATTTAAAGGTATATACATGAAACTCTTCTGACTAATAGTAGATTGGAAATGCTAATTCGAAGAGAGGTTGGCAAGTGTTTACAGTGTGGTGGAACTGAAACATTGTTGCATGTATTTTCATTTTGCAGAGAAATAAGACATGTAGTCAGGTATTTTCAAACCATCTTAATTAAAAAAAAAAATTGCAAAGAAAATGTAAAGAGCTTTTCCTGATATACTTGTGTTTAATTTCAAATGTGAAAGTAATAAAGACAGGAGTTTGTTGTAGGACTAATCACAGACTATTTGAATAGCTTATAGAAATGTATATAGTAGAAGAATGGAAAATTTATAACAGTAAGTGGGTATTGCAGCATATTTTAAAATCAAATAATCTCAACATATTTCACAGAGGAATAAATAAAGATGTAATATACGTAACATGATATATCGACACTGTAATGATGAATATCGCTTGTGCAAATTGAGAACCACGTAATATGACTCATATAAGAAGGTAAAACCTGCAGAATGTATTAACCTTGTAATAATAGTTAATAGTCTTAATCAATTGAAAAGATATATCTATATATATATATTTTTTCATTTTCGTGTTTTTATGTTCACTAATGACTCTCTCTCTCTCTCTCTTTCTCTCTCTCTCTCTCTCTCTCTCTCTCTCTTTCTCTCTTTTATTTTATTTTCATCCGCCAATTAAGTTACAGCAAGTCGTGCAAAGACTGGTGTTGTGGTTGCTTCAGTCGTCTATAGTTTGAGCGATCGAAACGCCAGGTATTCCTTGTTAATAGTTTTACTTGAATAAACTTTTGACAACGCACCCTTACACTTTACAGGTATGTTGTAGGATGTGCTTAATTTGACCGAGATTATATTTAGTAACATACATTTTCCAAAAAAAAACGTCAGCTTCGACTCGTGTGGTAATGTCTAATTTCAACTTAGAATCCCCCTCTTAGAATTACAGTATACATTCTGTAACATATGGACAACGTACTCAGTATATCGAACATGAAACGAGCAATGTTACTAGGAATGTAGAGCACCTACAAGGTAATATGCTGATGCAGCGTGTTTATTTTTCAAAGGTCCGCAACTGTACTTAATTCGTACCCTATTGCACATTTCAACCAAGCTAGAGCCATCTTTATTGGTGGCATTGCTGTTTATGAGCTGGTAAATGGGCGACTGTGATTGGTCAACCACTCACACGTGATTTTTTTCAAACCGGCAGCAAGAGGCGTTTAGCTGCCGGAGGGGGGAGGGGGGGAGGCAAAATTAGTAACGATATTTGCGTGTCCATGTGAGTTTTTTTTTGTGTGTGTGATAAAGCGACCAATGTATCACAGCACACATGTTGAAATTACTACCGAGGTAACGGTTAACGAGTATAAATTCATAACGCAAGAGGAAACTTTGTTTTACAACGAATACATTATATGTTTTACATATTATCCTACTTGATATTGATACTACACTAGCATGCCATATTGATTCGTGAATACTGCATTTAATTGACACGGCACTGGGTAGTAAACACTGTGCGAATCTTTGTGTGATATATATATATATACATATATATGTATATATACATACATATATACATACATATATATGTATATATATATATATATATATAAATATATATACATATATATCATCATCATCATCAGCCTGTATCATTCCACTGCAGGACGTACGTAGGACTCTCAATCTTTTCTCGGTCTTGTGTCCTCTGATTCCAGTTTATGTGTGCGAAATTCTCTATTTCATCACGCCATCTTGTCACTGGTCTTGCCCTTGGTCTGTTTGTGTCATGTATTTCCCATTCTGTAGTTTCCTTTGTCCACCTGTTGTCCTGTCTCCGATACATATGACCTGCCCACTGCCACTTTTTCTTTTTAATGCTCTTAAGTATATCTACTATTGCCTGATCCGTGCAGCTCTTTTCCTGTCTCTTAAGGTAACTCCTAGCAAAAGCCTTTCCATTCCTTTTTAAGCACTTACTAATTTCCTCTCAAGTACTTTGTTCGCTGGATGTATTATATATATATATGTGTGTGTGTTTTATATATATATATGTGTTATATATATATATATATATATATATATATATATACATACATATATATTGATCACTGTGATATTTTGAATACTTTTTGTTGATAAATCAGCTGTAAATAGTATAGGCCTTTAATTTTACTTTTGTGATATGTAATTCTGGAAATGGAGTTGTCCACAAAGTCTTGTCAGGTACAAAGGTCTTTCTGCTGCAGAAATTAATTGTCAATAAAAATGAATAAAGTTACAACGAAGAAAAATATATTAAAGAATACATGAAATACTAAACATCATTACAACTTAAAGCATGATGAAGCATTTTTATCCTTTAATCGTGAGTGTTTGTTTTAAAAAGAGAAAGCAATGTCATGTATTTTAAGCTGATGCAATATTTCAGGAGGATGAAGTGAGGTGTCCCTAGTATTTGCTTTGTATTTATTTTATTTCGTAGAATGTATGGTCCGTGAAACAGATTCATGGGAGTACTCGTCATTGTGAGACTGATCGTCGTTGCCATGTATTTGCTTCTATGACACCGGTCAGTAGGTAACTCGCTCGTTGGGTACTTTGTAGTTACGATGCTTTTTTGTTTTTGTTTTCCATGGTCTTCGTAAGCCCGACGGTGAGCTAGGTGAACCAATGAACGCTTTTTTTTTGTATAAAATGGGGTGCTTGCGTTTGTAAATGGGCGCCTCTGATTGGTCAGTTACCCATATATTGTTATCCTCAAACCGTCAAGTGGGGGAAGATTTGCTGCCGGGGAGGGGGTGGGGGGGGGGGGGGCAATGTAACGATATTTGCGTTTGTGTGTGTATTCGTTTCAGGTGTGAAAAAGTGATTTTCCCATCACTGCTCATGCATACCTTATAATGAGGCCTTAACATGTTAACATACAGTTTTCTTGCAAATATCAATTTCGGAATTCAGACAAATTGTAGATTATTTGTCATTTGTACAGACCAAGCAGATGAAAGGGAAGCACTGAAGTTGTGCCGTACAAATTCCTTTTAAACAAACCATGCTTATATTTTAAGCTGTGGCTACTTAAGGTTGTGAACCATGGCAGTATGAAACCTCACTGTGTAATCGCAATCTTCCTTTCGACTCGCTCGTTTTAAAGGTGTCCCTTATAAAATGTGACAATAGAAGCTGGTTAATTGGTATTCCCTTGTCCACTTCCATCTCAGGTTATTGCCTAGACACAATACTGTTTATCAGCTTGCTACTTACCAATCAAAATGATCCCCTGACCAGTTGCCATTAACATGTTATTTATTTTTTCATACTGAAAATAACCTAAAATATCGTGCATGTCCATAAAACTTGAAACTGACCAACAGAAACATGTTATAATGCATTACAAGTATGACCAAATTTCGCGGTGGTGATGCTTCTGATCTATGATATACTGTTAGAAGTCTGTGGGTTAAATTAACTACAAAATTTGGTTGATACTGTCCCATTCAGCCGATAGATCGCATTAAGCGTGCTACCCGTGCAGCAACAGAAGGGAAAAGCATAACTGAAAAGTTACAATAAAACAGGAATAACTAAAACAAATTGATTCACCATCTCTTATTACACCTCTTTGTGAAACAGGAGCTCTTTGCTACTTTAACTGTGTGTTTAAGCAATTTGTTTTAACTTTCAACACATCTTATCTTTCTTTACGTCACAAATCGCAAACTCAAACAATTATGAGTAATGAAGAAGATTCTGCATTCCCCATTAGCAACTTCGTAATTCAGTTTCATTGTGTGATTGATTG
>BOPN01003552.1:77544-82544 GCA_017312705.2 Penaeus japonicus | reverse complement strand
AAGACACGAGAAAGACGCGAGAAAGACACGAGAAAGACACGAGAAAGACGCGAGAAAGACACGAGAAAGACGCGAGAAAGACACGAGAAAGACGCGAGAAAGACGCGAGAAAGACGCGAGAAAGACACGAGAAAGACGCGAGAAAGACACGAGACAGACACGAGAAAGACACGAGAAAGAGCTGTCAGTGAAGAGTAAGCCATGGATATGAACTGTTGGCTAATAATTTATGATTGCATGTCATCTTATCTTCAAGTACATGCCGTATGTAATTTTATGACCATTTGTTTTTATTGCACTGGTACAGATATTTCCAACTAATATATATATATATATATATATATATATATATATATATATATATATATAATATTTTTTTCTTCTTCTTAACAATGTTTCTCTAAACAATATTAATACATGATATGAAAGTTATAGTAGCTAACTGTCAACTATTTCACAAGTACATCAGCCCATGGAGGCAAAACAACAAACAGAAAGCTACTATACACACTGATTCGCGTGTATAGTAGTGAATCCCGTTCTGTTTTGCCCGGACACTGTGTATTTGGATTAAAAATTTGATATGATATTAACTTTGATGGTGCATAAGGAAGACACCAATACCGTCATTTTTTGTGTATTACGAATGCGAGACTGGCCAGAATTAAGCAACAGCAATCATGTACCTCAATGTGTCTCAGACCGAGAGCACGTGACTCTGAAAACTGACCCCGACTCAGAAATTGATAGCCCACTTGATCTGCATCATGTCAGTATGATATTTTAGGTTAGGTAACCTAAGGTTAGATAGTAAGGTTCGGTTAGAATAAGGTTTCATACTGTTGTTTTTATACAATACAAACTGAAGAAAGATTGAAAACCAGACGATTTTTTAGTGACTAATATCCGTTATTACTCATCTCACCATCATTCCTGTAATTACTACTACTGTCATTATCATTTTCATCTTTATTTTATATAAAAAAACTAGGCTGTGTGAGGGGAGCTATGGCACCTTCAGAGGTGATTTATGGCACCTCGGAAGCTTATTCCAAGAATGATGGTACAGGCTGAACACTTTTATGTAGATCTGTGCAGTTAACGCGACATTCGTTCTTTCAAGAATTTATAGACACATACAATATCAGGGGATAATTTGCTATAGAGAGAGAGGGGGGGTGGGGGTGGGGGAGAGGGAGGAATGGAGAGTGAGTCAGCGAGTCTTGAATCGTGAGAGTATGCCAACGAGTGTTGACTCGAGCTGAGTCTGGTCCTTACCTACCGTGGGGGTTAGCCGCGTCAGGCGACAGTGGAAAGTCACGAGCTTGAATGGGGCTCAATCTGCCACAGGACCACGGGATGCGAGGCCGGTGCGCTACCACTGTACCAACCGGGCAACTGAGAAGGTAGCCTGAAGGGTGACAATGTTACTGAGCATCGTTAATTTCACAGCCTAAGACTCTTCCATTAATTTGGTACTCCTAACTCACTTATTGTTATTGCCAAACTGGGTGTAATTATCTCCTCTTCTGGATTTTACATATACAAAAAAAAACATATATTATTGCTGAATATATAACGGAATGTAAAATATATGATCTACACAGATAACCAAATTGGTTTTAACCAATTGCAGGGAACAAAACTTTTCTTTTCATTGTTTATCATTATATTTTCACTGTTATTTATTCTAGTTCTCTATATTTCCTCTTAGATATGAAGGATGTTAAAGTTTGCTTATTCACATACTTTCAGTGGAACAATGTGCGCATTTGTCGAGGCTAGCAATGCTATAAAATATATAGATACATATACATACGATTGTGTATGTATATACACACGCACACACACACATACGCAAACACACACACACACACGCACATATATATATATATATATATATATATATATATATATATATATATATATATATATATATATAGATATATATAGATAGATAGATAGATATAGATATATAGTTATATATATGTACACACATACATATATATACGTATGTACATATATGTACACAATAAAATGTCACAAATTTTGGAAATGACCTATAAATAAACTCATCAGCCGCTGTGAATATGTGATCATGTTACCACTTTATATCAAAGACTAACATTCACGGATAAATTATATCAAATGATTCCCAGTATTGCAATAAGACGAGATTCCACAGAAATTTGTAGCCTCGTTTACACCAAACATTCGGACATTTAGTGCCAGGGATTTCTCTCTCTCTCTCTCTCTCTCTCTCTCTCTTTCTCTCTTTCTCGTTTTGTCTTGTAATTTCTCCATCCTGAAGTCTTACCTTCCTCACTCCTTTTTTATATCTTATGTGCCTCTCCTTTATTTATTTCTCTCACCTCTCTCTTTCTCTCTCCTCCTCACTCTCTCTCTCTCTTTCTCCTCCTCTCACCTTCCCGCCTCTCTCTCTCTCTCAAACGCCCTACCCCATCTCTCTCTCTTTCATCTCCTCCGCCACCTTGCCTCTCTCTCTCTCACCTCCCCCCCGCTACTTTTTCTCTCTCATCTCCCCCTCCCCTCCCCTCATTCTCTCTCTCATCTCCCCCTCCCTCTCCCACTCTCTCTCTCTCACACATTTCTCCCCTTCCTGCCTCTCTCTCTCACATCCATTCCCCCATCCTGCCTCTCTTTCCCTCCCACCCCTCCTACCCCACTCTCTCTCTCTCACCTCCCTCCCTCTCCTGCCTCTGTCTCTCACCTCCCCTCCCCCTCCTGCCTCTCTCTCTCACCTCCCCCCTACCCCACTCTCTCTCTCTCTCTCTCCCCTCCCCCATCCTGCCTCTCTTTCTCTCTCACCTCCCCTCCCCCCTCCTGCCTCTCTCTTTCACCTCCCCTCCCCCTCCTGCCTCTCTCTCTCAACCCCCCTCCCCCTACCCCCCCACTCTATCTCTCTCTCACATCCCCCTACCCCCCACTCTCTCTCTCTCACTTTCCCCCTCCCCCATCCTGCCTCTCTCTCTATCTCTCCTCCCCCCTACCCCCCCCCTACCCCCCCTCTCTCTCTCTCTCACCTCCCTCTGCTATTGACACGCCGGGCGGTCTGAACACCCACGTCTAATCAACCTGATCTGGGGTGATTTGCATATCAAAGATTGTCCTATTGATTGGATATTTAATGAATTTTATTGTGTCGACTCGGCCGCGTGTCCGCCGTCGAGTTGACTCTCGACCTGCGCCGTGTCTCGACCTGTTTATGCTTAGTGAAGATTTTTTTTTTTTTTTTTTTTTTTTTTTTTTTTTTTTTTTTTAGGGGTGGGGGTGAGGGGGAGGGTGATAGGGGTGACGTCATCTTAACGCGTACAGTTGGTTTCGTTTTATGACTGTACTGATAATATTTTTTTTTTATTATCATTGTTGTTATCTTTGTTATTAATGTTATATCAATAATAATTATTATCATTGTTATTGTCATAATGATAACTAGTATCATTTTTGTTATAAATACCATTATCGTATCTTTATCATGGTTATCGTTATCTTTATCATTATCATTGATGTTATCATTTTTGTTGTTTTTGAAATCACTAATGATATCACTATTACTATTATTATTGATATCTCTTATCATTATCATAATTATCATCCTTATTACTAAAATTGTTGTTGCTATTGTTGTTATTATCATTATTATTATCATAATGATAATCACTAATATCATTATCACAATCCACATTATCCTCATTAATATCACTATTATTTATATCTTTATCATCATTTATAATCATCAGCATTATTATTGCTACTATTACACTCACGCACACACACACACACACACACACACACACACACACACACACACACACACACATATATATATATATATATATATATATATATATATATATATATATATACACATATATGTATGTACATGTATATATATTATATATACACATATATGTATGTATATGTATATACATTTATATATATGTATATATATATATATATATATATATATATATATATATATATATATATATATATATATATATATATATATATATATATGCATGGCAAGATAGCACACTCAAATACCTATATTCTTACATAGAATAAATGCTTTTGAAAAAGAAGAAGAAGAAAAAAAAAGAACAAGTCCAATATACTTCTGCTGCTTTGCTCATACGACGCAGAAGAAAATATAAAGGCATCGCGTATATTCATTTTATTAGTAGCACACGCATGCGAAATATTTCATAATAACTTTAATAACCATGTTTTGTGTTTGCTAATATCCCTTTCCTCTGGATATGAATTTAAACCCACGAACACAGAGAATTCATCCGAATATGCAAGTATTTGGTCCAAATACACGAACAAGTTTCAGGAATTCACTCGACCATTCAAATCGGCGAACGAACCCACGAGGGAGAGAGAGAGAGAGAGAGAGAGAGAGAGAGAGAGAGAGAGAGAGAGAGAGAGAGAGAGAGAGAGAGAGAGAGAGAGAGAGAGAGAGAGACATAAAGAAAAAGAAGAAGAAAAAAGAGAAATGAGAGAGAGAAAATCCAAGCGAATCACGGCACACGAATCCGAATCCGCGAACGCAACGAAGCAACGAAGCAGCGAAACGAACCAAGCAAACGAAGCATTCCCTCCTCCTCTCCCCCTCCCCTCCTTTTTTTTTATTCGCACTATAAACTCGTAACCAAATCCACCTTAACAAGACCATCCACCCTCTCGCGTTCCACATCCACGCGGGGCTAAGTGGTGACGCGCAGAAAGCATCAGCATCTAAAGACATGCTGGATATTTCTGCCGACACTAATGGCGTTCTTCGAGGGAGTGATAAGATGGCTGCCTCACACCATGACAAGAACTCGGTCTCTACTCCAGTCAGCTTCACGCTTGTTATGCATAAACTCTCAGCCGTACATGGCTTTGTGTGTGCATCTTGCAGAGTACATGTTTCTTGACTGTTGCTCTGTGTGTGTCTACGGTTTTCTTGAGTATGGCGTACGTGTTTTTTT
>BOPN01003552.1:42500-45000 GCA_017312705.2 Penaeus japonicus | reverse complement strand
AGTGTATGTTGCATACAGTACAGTGTGCTTAAATTGATCTTTTTTTTTATACGTGCATTAGAGTCGTCAATAAGTTATATTTGAATATCTTACCTATCTTTACTTGCTATGGTGTATATTTTTTATGTGAATTGGTATATTGGATTCTTTTACTTATAGTTGCGTATTTATTTGCGTATGTTAACATACGTGCATGCAGTTGTGCTTTATACATATGACTTAATGTGGATCGTTATGTTTAGTGTCGTTTCCGTGGCTAGTGCAACCCCGTGCAGGGTTGATTTATTAATGTAGGGAGTGGATTGAGTGAAATTATAAATGCAGTTGTATTTACATAAAACAAAATACAGCAAAGAATAATAGAAACTAAACTGGAAAACCTACAATACAATGAAGAACAACATCACTGCTGTAAATGAAACGACAAGAGATGAATATCTTATATGGTTTTACATAATAATATAATCAAATCCAATTAAGGTTGGGACATTACTTCTTGAAACGTTTTAAAAGCTATGTTTACAATTATGGTTATCAAGAATCCTAATGTTGATATAAACTATTGATTTATTATCATTTTTTATTTTTTATTTTGTACCATCGTTGTCATTATCTTTTTTGTTATCATTGTCATTTTTATTATCATTTTATAATCATTATTGTCATTCTATTATCATTATTATTATCATTATTATCATTATCATTGTTCATATCATTACTGTTGTAGTTCGTAATTGCGTAAATGGTCAGGTTTATTTCCATATTTTTGTTCCAAATCATTTACTAATCATCAGTTGTGAAAATTCCTGCAAGTAAGATTATGCAAAAAAAATTGTTTCCGAATTTCTACGAAAATTTACGCGTGAGGCGCCCACAGCTGATTCGAATTTCGTAGTCGGCCGAATGAATGCTCGTTCGAGAACAGATTTTGGGTCGGTCGGCCTCTGCGGGACACCACGCCAAGAGAGTAAATGGAGAACCACCTGCTCATCGCTTACGTGCATTTTCAGAGTAGGTTATCTCTATTACCACTACTGCTTTCTTCTCCATCATCATTATTATAGATTATTTTTATCATCATCTCATCCATATCCAATGCTATTACTGGTACTAATATTCAACTGATGATATCATATCTCATGCAACAAGTGTTATTATTGTTATTCTGATAATAGCATTATCATTATCATTACTGGCATCATTATAGTTATACAGGCTTCGTCGACTTATTTTTGGATGCCTCTCTTGCTTGGTGAATTCCTGATGTAAGGTGATTCATTGCTTTCTGAACACACTGAAACTGACCCATTAATTCCTGCATTATTGAAGAGATTCAGTCTACATGCTCCATTCACCGCCTCCTCTTTTTTTTTTTTTTTTTTTTTTTTTTTTTTTTTTTTTTTTTTTTTTCTGATAACGGTCATTTCCGAATAAGTCTTCCACGATCTGCCATGTAAATTCCCTCAGTCCACATGCTGACAGAGAAATAATCCTAGAGAAAGTCTAAGTCTGACTGAGCGGGGACATCATTATTCACTATTCACTGGCGTTGAGTCTTGAGAACAAGGCCCCCAACCCTCCATAGAGAGTTGCAGTCTTCTTAGAACAGCGGTCGACGGCCTGCGGCTCCGGAGACGCACTTTTTCTCTTTTTTTTTATTCCTGCGTGGCTCCTGCCTCCTACTTACAGAATGTCCTAAGGACTCTATAACAGGACAGATAAGATACTGGTATAAATAACCACTGGACTATAATGTACTGTAAGTGACCAGGTTTTCGCTAGGTTAGCCTCTAGGCAGTATTAAAGCAAAGTATAATATGTAACTTTATAGTATAGTATAATATGACAGCTATTATTATTATTATCATTATTATCATCAAAGTGTATTTAATCATATTTTCTGTGGGTATATTCAACTCCCATGTGAGTGTACGGACGAGGAAAATGTTCATGTTTCGTGTTTCCTATTTAATACTTTACACTGTAAAACCAAGGCTGGTTTTCACGATAGGCCAAACAACTTTCCTTGACAAATCTAAGGACTGTCCTATATAATCAGTCTATGACTTCAAGAGGGTCTCTGTGTTTGGTCTAGGACTATTCTTGGCTATTCCGTCAAGATCTCGCAGAGTGCCACATCTAAGAATTAATGCAGTAAACATTGTAGTATACCCTGTAATGATAATTCACCGTAAAAATGACACGCAATTGCTAATGCAATTAATATGATATATGATAATCATAATATTGCACATTAATTTCTTATATACACAAAAGTGGCACTTTCTACGCCTGTTGTCATTGCGACTGCTAAGTCAAGATTATAGAGAGAAAGCTTCAAAGGCCTGTCAAAAGTATTTTGGAAGCATGAGTGATTGAGACAAATAGATAGATGCTAGTGTATGGTCTTGACAAACCTATATTCATTGCCTGTTTTCCTCAGGAAAACTAGATCTCCCCACAAACTGGGTCAAATAAAGCTATTAGAGGTTGTAAAACC
>BOPN01003551.1:142500-145000 GCA_017312705.2 Penaeus japonicus | reverse complement strand
TCCTCTTCCACCTCCTCTTCCTCCTCCTCTTCCTCTTCCTCCCTTCTCCTCTTCCTCCTATTCTCCCTTCTCCTCTTCCTCCTATTCTCCCTCCTCCTCTTCCTCCTCCTCTCCCTCCTCCTCTTCCTCCTCCTCTCCCTCCTCCTCTTCCTCCTCCTCTTCCACCTCCTCTCCCTCCTCCTCTTCCACCTCCTCTCCCTCCTCCTCTTCCTCCTCCTCTTCCATCTCCGCTCCCTCCTCCTCTCCCTCCTCCTCTTCCTCCTCCTCCCCTCCCTCCTCCTCCTCCTCCTCCTCCTCCTCCTCCTCCTCCTCCTCCTCCTCCTCCTCCTCCTCTTCCTCCTCCTCTTCCATCTCCGCTCCCTCCTCCTCTCCCTCCTCCTCTTCCTCCTCCTCTCCCTCCTCCTCTTCCCTCCTTTCCCTTCTCCTCTCCCTCCTCTTCTTCCTCCTCCTCTCCCTTCTTTTCTTCCTCCTCCTCTCCCTCCTCCATTTCCTCCTCCTCTCCCTCCTCCTCTTCCTCCTCCTCTCCCTCCTCCTCTTCCCTCCTCTCCCTCCTCCTCTTCCTCCTCCTCTCCCTCCTCCTCTTCCTCCTCCTCTCCCTCCTCCTCTTCCACCTCCTCTCCCTCCTCCTCCTCCCTCCTTCTCTTCCTCCTATTCACCCTCCTCCTATTCTTCCTCCTCTTCCACCTCCTCTCCCTCCTCCTCCTCCTCTTCCTCCTCCTCTTCCTTCCTCCTCTTCCTCCTCCTCCTCCTTCTCCCTCCTCCTCCTCCTCCTCTCTCCCTCCTCCTCTTCCTCCTCCTCCTCCTCCTCCTCCTCCTCCTCCTCCTCCTCCTCCTCCTCCTCCTCCTCCTCCTCTTCCTCCTCCTCCTCTTCCTCCTCCTCTCTCTTCCTCTTCCTCCTCCTCTTCCTCCTCCATTTCCTCCTCCTCTTCCACCTCCTCTCCCTCCTCCTCTTCCTCATCCTCCCTCCTCCTCTTCCTCCCTCCTTTCCCTCCTCCTCTTCCACCTCCTCTCCTCCCTCCTCCCCCCCACCTCTCCCTCCTCCTCCTCCCCCTCCCTCCTCCTCCTCTTCCTCCTCCTCCTCCCTCCTCCTCCTCCTCCTCCTCTTCCTCCTCCTCTCCCTCCTCCTTTTCCACCTCCTCTCCCTCCTCCTTTTCCTCCTCTCCCTCCTCCTCTCCCTCCTCCTCTTCCTCCTCCTCTCCCTCCTCCTCTCTCCTCCTCTCCCTCCTCCTCTCCCTCCTCCTCTCTCCTCCTCCTCTCCCTCCCTCCTCCTCCCCCTCCTCCCCCCCTCCTCCTCTTCCCCCTCCTCCTCCTCCTCCTCTTCCCTCTCCTCCCTCCTCTCCTCCTCCTCCTCCTTCCTCTCCCTCTCCTCCTCCTCCTCCTCCACCTCCTCTCCCCCTCCTCCTCTTCCTCCTCCTCCTCCCTCCTCCTCTCCCTCCTCTTCTTCCTCCTCCTCGTTACTTCCGCGCCTCACGTGATTCCCCTTCTCTCCTCTTCCAGACCTTCCGAGCGGAGGAGGGAATTCTCTTAGATGAAACATCAAGGAAGGTTTGGAGAAAATTGATCTCAGTGGATGCGTCACTGGACATCGTTGCCCTGCCCACTACCACGCCCGCGACCTCGACGCCAGAGCCTCTGGCTTCGTCCACCACAACCACTGATTCTTTGGCTACAACCACTGATTCTTCGGCTACAACCAATGATTCCTCGACCACAACCCCAGATTCTTCGGCTACAACCACTGATTCTTCGGCTACAACCACTGATTCTTCGGCCACAACAAACGGTTCCTCGGCTACAACCCCAGATTCTTCGGCTACAACCACTGATTCTTCAGCCACAACTAACGGTTCCTCGGCTACAACCACTGATTCTTCGGCTACAACCACTGATTCTTCAGCCACAACTAACGGTTCCTCGGCTACAACCAATGATTCTTCGGCTACAACCAATGATTCCTCGGCTACAACCACTGATTCTTCGGCTACAACCACTGATTCTTCAGCCACAACTAACGGTTCCTCGGCTACAACCAATGATTCTTCGGCTACAACCACTGATTCTTCAGCCACAACTAACGGTTCCTCGGCTACAACCAATGATTCTTCGGCTACAACCACTGATTCTTCAGCCACAACTAACGGTTCCTCGGCTACAACCAATGATTCCTCGGCTACAACCCCAGATTCTTCGGCTACAACCACTGATTCTTCAGCCACAACTAACGGTTCCTCGGCTACAACCAATGATTCTTCGGCTACAACCACTGATTCTTCGGCTACAACCACTGATTCTTCGGCTACAACCACTGATTCTTCGGCTACAACCACTGATTCTTCGGCTACAACCACTGATTCTTCAGCCACAACTGACGGTTCCTCGGCTACAACCACTGATTCTTCGGCTACAACCACTGATTCTTCAGCCACAACTAACGGTTCCTCGGCTACAACCAATGATTCTTCGGCTACAACCACTGATTCTTCGGCTACAACCACTGATT
>BOPN01003551.1:130000-135000 GCA_017312705.2 Penaeus japonicus | reverse complement strand
TTACGACTTGCGAAGAGGCATCGGGTGATGCGGTGACTTGCTCGGAGTGCGATGCAACCATCACGCGGCTTCGGCAATGGTCAATTGTCGGAGTAGTTAGAGGAGCTTTAAACGGAGCGCAAACTCGAATCATTAGCTGTTGTAAGGCATGTATCTGTTTAAGATCAGACTGGGGAAAAAGTCATTAGGAGTCACAGGTTCCATGATGAACCCGAGAGTTATAACAACGAGGCAATAAGGGCTTAATAAGGCAAAATTGGGCTGAAAAGCTATAAAATATGAAACATCAGTAAACCCTTCAACCGCCTAATTAATGTCGTATGATATGACCATCAAATGGTATTTTGAAGGTCGAAACTCGTAGGCCAATGATGATAACATATTTGTTAATGCTGTCGAAGTCGACACTTGCTAAAAAATTAGCACAATGGACAAATCAGATCATACAGAAATTAAAGTTACTTCGCAATTAAATTATCGTAATATGAAGTAACAATCAAGAATGCAATGAAAAGGCAAAGATAGTCAAATATGACTAGACAATGAAATAGGAATAAAGCTAAGAAACGAACATGCATCTGTCAACATTTCTAACTAAATGAGAGGATAAATCATAATATGAAGTGATGAAACATGAAACTATATTAAGGTATGAAACAATTGCTTACAAAGATTAGAATTTAATTAACTATCATAAGTAGCTACCAAAGTGACAAATTAAACAAAATTATAAAAAATATTCACATGTTCACGTTGAGAATTATAGAATCACAGACAGTATAAGCAAGTTAATCCACTATTTGATTGTAGATCGTAGAGGGGGGTCAGTCAGTGACCGTTGATCGAATCTCAGATGACAAACGATGTCAATTTGAGGAATTACGAAGATATTTATAAAGTCATGCATTACGAAATAGAGTAAATTAAGATATCACCATACAACGTATCTGCCAGACGATGAAATATATGAAAATGTAGAGAAAATTGCATAGATAAGCATAGCATAGATATATAAATCTTTAATTGCTTTGCGCCAATTACTCCTTTTTTTCTGATTTCACACGGGCAAGAACAGACATGGTGGCAAGGTCACATGGTAACGCGTCAAGAAGTGACCCGTAATACTGAAGGTCACATGGTAATACAATATCCTATAAGATAGCTATCATGAAGTTGACCACAGGGGATTGAACGTTCGTGAGAAATTTTAACACATTTTCAAAAGTTTCATGTTTAGATTGACCATACGGACGGGTCAGAGGTCAAGTGAGGTCAGGTCACGACCTGGTCACATAGAAAACACTACTTAATTAAATGCATATTAAAACAAAAATAAAAGAAATGGCATTACATTTCCCATAATAAAATAACGAATATAATAAATGCTAACGCAAAATGAATTATATCTATACGAATACATAGTATAAATCATATTCAAGAAAAGGAAAATATGTGAATTCACAAAATAAAACAATCAATTTAGACAACGACGAATTTGACACATGCAATTGGAATATATTGCCTCGAAGAATTCGACACGTTAAATGTCGCATAGGAACGAAAACTTAAGAAAATCACACATATATTAGAAATTCCACAAGAAATTTCGAAGTTATTGCCATAAGAATACGCTGTGTTTTACAATTATTAACTCAACTAACGTACAGAAAAAAAAAACAAATCACTTAGCAAGTAGAAAATACTATTGAAAATTCGCACAAGATAACGCAGAGAAATCAAAGCATAGAATGATGTGATAAAACAAGTAAACGAACATAGTTACTTTATCGGTTTCGTATGAAAGGTTCACGTCACACCAGAATGTGAATTTCTACGAGAATAACGTTAAAGCGCGAACAAAAGCAACGTAAGAGAAAAATAGAATATTTGTTAAATATTCGTAGCATAGCAAAGAGAACGAATAACGTACACATCAGAAGACACATAGAATAAGAATGTGGAATTATTACGTTACCGAATGTTATCGAAATGTTATTTAGTGAAATTAACGAAACTACACGTAGAAAAAAAAGTATCACTAATTAACAAAGTGATAATAGATGAGAACGCGAGGGAAGGAGGCTTAGGAGGGCGGCGGAAAATTACGGGGGTGGATTTTACTATAAACAGGTAGAAAAAAAATGCTATGGGGGGGGGGGGCAGAGGAGATACATGTATCCAGAACCTTAGTTGACTTACCTTCCAAGTTGCTGAAGGGAAAGAAGTAGGCCATCGCGAGATTACGGTTTTCTTAGTGTTATGTGCTTACAGTCACAACATACATCTTTGTATTAACAATAAACGTGGCGGTAAATTGTCCCAACCGTTACCGTATGAGGTGGGATAGATAAGGATTATTTAAATACGCGCGAGCGGTTCACGGCTTAAATAAATAAAAAATAGGTTAATAGTCTACACTTTTAACCTAAATGTAGTTTTTTTTTTTTCAGATATCACTAATTATGTCACGTAGTGAAAAAAAAAATAGAACGAAGAGCCACTAGTATGTCTAATTTGTGCAAAAAAATAGAAAGTATGTCCGATCATTTTTGTTACGAATCAACCCTAAAACAAAAGATTTGGTTGTATTGAAAATTTATAATCGTACATTTTGTTATAATCAATTCTGTAACGACGATAAGTCTATCTCAGAAAGTGCCACCAGAATTATGTGATGAGCAGAATGGTTCCGTCACTGGCACCAGATTATGTGATGGTATAGAGATGTTCTAATTACCCACGCATAATAGATAAAGGGTGATGTGAAACACTATAGTTAAATCAATAACAATCTATTATAACTCAAGATATATATACATACATATATATATATATATATATATATATATATATATATATATATATATATATATATACATATATATTTATAAATATATATATATATATATATATATATATATATATATATATATATATATATATATATATATATATATTTATAAATATATATATATATATATATATATATATATATATATATATATATATATATATATGTATATCTATATATATACATATATATATATATATATATATATATATATATATATATATATATATATATATATATATAAATATATATATATAATATATATGTATATATATATATATATATATATATATATATATATATATATATATATATATATATATATATATAGACACACACATGCCTTTTTCCTGCAGTCGAGAATCCTTCATGTCCTCCTCCTGCAGCTGATAACCCCCTCATGTCCCTCCTCCCAGAAATGAGAACCCTTCATGTCCCCTCCTCCTGCAGCCGGAGAATCCCCATGTCCTCCCGCAGTCGAGAATCCCTGCGTCCCCTCCTCCAGTCGAGAATCCCTCATAACTCTCTCTCCTTCTCCTGCAGTCGAGAATCCCTCATGTCCCCTCCTCCTGCAGTCGAGAATCCCTCATGTCCCTCCCTCCATCAGCCGAATCCCTCTGTCCCCCTCTCCTGCAGTCGAGAATCCCTCATGTCCCCTCCTCCTGCAGTCGAGAATCCCTCATGTCCCCTCCTCCTGCAGTCGAGAATCCCTCATGTCCCTTCCTACTGCAGTCGAGAATCCCTCATGTCCCCTCCT
Source organism: Penaeus japonicus (assembly GCA_017312705.2). Classification (NCBI taxonomy): domain Eukaryota; kingdom Metazoa; phylum Arthropoda; class Malacostraca; order Decapoda; family Penaeidae; genus Penaeus; species Penaeus japonicus. Next base: position 131,392 of record BOPN01003551.1, on the reverse strand, counting down.
CCTGCAGTCGAGAATCCCTCATGTTCCCTCCCGCAGTCAGAGAATCCCCACGTCCCTTCCTACTGCAGTCGAGAATCCCCCATGTCCTTCTCCTCCCGCAGTCGAGAACTCTATGTCCCTTCCTACTGCGTCAGAGAATCCCACATGTCCCTCCTCCTGCAGTCGAATCCCTCATGTCCCCTCCTGCAGTCGAGAATCCCCCATGTTCCTTCCTACTGCAGTCGAGAATCCCTCCTGTCCCCTCCTCCTGCAGTCGAGAATCCCTCCTGTCCCTTCCTACTGCAGTCGAGAATCCCCACATGTCCCCTTCCTCCTGCAGTCGAGAATCCTCTCATAATCCCTCCTCCTGCAGTCGAGAATCCCCATGTCCTTCCTACTGCAGTCGAGAATCCCTCATAACTTCCGGTAGCTTCGAGAATCCCTCATGTCCTTCCTCCACTGCAGTCGAGAACCGGCTTCCTCCCAGCTGAGAATCCCTCATGTCCCCTCCTCCTGCAGTCGAGAATCCCTTCATGTCCTTCCTACGCAGTCGAGAAATCCTCATGTCCCTCCCGCAGTCAGAACTCCCTATGTTCCGCCCTACTGCAGTCGAGAATCATGTCCCTCCTCCTGCAGTTTGAATCCTCGATACACCCCTCCTCCTGCAGCTCGAATCCTCATGTCCCCTCCTCCATCAGTCGAGAATCCCTCATGTCCTCCTCCTGCAGTCGAGAACTGAAACCCCTCCTCCCAGCCGGAGAATCCTCATGTCCCCCTCCTCCTGCAGCTGAGAATCCCTCATAATCCCTTCCTCCCTGCAGTCAGAGAATCCCTCTCATGTCCCTTCCTACTGCAGTCATAGGTCCTTCACGTCCCTCCTCCTGCAGTCAACCCTCAACCTCCTTCCTCCCAGAAGTGTTGAGAATCCCCATGTCCTCCCTCCTTCTCCTGCAGTCGAGAATCCCTCATAAAACCCCTCCTCCTCCCGCAGTCGAGAATCCCTCATGTCCCTTCCTCCTGCAGTCGAGAACCCCCATGTCCCTCCTGCAGTCGAGAATCCTTCATGTCCCCTCCTGCAGTCGAGAATCCTCATGTCCCCTCCCAGTCGAGAACTTCTCATGTCCCTTCCTCCTGCAGTCGAGAATCCCTCATGTCCCTCCTCCTGCAGTCGAGAATCCCTCATGTCCCCTCCTCCTGCAGTCGAGAATCCCTCATGTCCCCTCCTCCATCAGTCGAGAATCCCTCATGTCCCCTCCTCCTGCAGTCGAGAATCCCTCATGTCCCTTCCTACTGCAGTCGAGAATCCCTCATGTCCCCTCCTCCTGCAGTCGAGAATCCCTCATGTCCCCTCCTCCTGCAGTCGAGAATCCCTCATGTCCCTTCCTACTGCAGTCGAGAATCCCTCATGTCCCT
>BOPN01003551.1:122500-125000 GCA_017312705.2 Penaeus japonicus | reverse complement strand
AGTAAATGTCGGTAGCGACCATAGACTGGTCAGAAGTAGAGTAAAATTACAGCTAAGAAGGGAATGAAATAAGCTCATACAGAAGCCTCTTGTTAATCTAATTAACATTAAGAATAGGGCGACGGAATTCAGTATTAACATCTGAAACAAATACTCAGCTCTCGGAGAAGATCTGACATAAATCAAATGAACGACCAATTCAGCGAGATATTAAAGGAAGCTGCACTTGAAATATGGGGTAAAGACGAAAAAGAAAAGTTCAGTAAGCTTTCGGTAGAGACAAAAAAGCTTACGAAACAGCATAGGGACATGAAAGAAACATCAATCAGAGACAACATATAATCAGCTGAGCTGACTAAGACGATAAACAAAAAGAAGAAAGAGGATGCACGCAAATGTAACACACGAAAAATAAACTAAGCTCTGCTTGCCGGCACCAGCCTTAAGGCAACAAAGAGGAGGCTTGGAATAGGGAAAAAACAAATGTATGCAGTAAACAAACCCAATGGAGAGGTGACATACAATAAAAATGAAATTATCAAAGTCATAAAAGACTTCTATGCGACTTATACCACTCCAACGATTAACCACATATGGAGACAAACACAACAATTGGAGACGTTCCAAACATTATGGTAGTGGAAGTAAAGAGGGCACTAAAAGGCATGAAAGAAGGAAAAACACCAGGTGAAGACGGCATTAGTGTAGATCTTATTCAAGATGCAGGAGAGATTCCGGCAGTAAACTGGCCAATCATTTTAACAGATGCCTAAGCGTCGGTAAAACTCCGAAACCCTGGAAAAACGCAATAATGATTTTAATACACAAAAAAGAAGGCACAAAAGACTTAAAGAATTACCAACCTATAAGCCTCCTTTCATTAATTTATAAACTGTTCACAAAAATCATCACAGCTCGTATCACCGATACATTAGATTCAAAACGACCCAGGGAACAGGCAGGGTTCCGCAGCGGATTCTCAACTACAGACCATATCCACACACTAGCACAAATAAAAGAGAAAACAGACGAATATAGGAAGCCCCTGTGTATGGCATTCGTAGATTATGAAAAGGCATTCGATTCGGTACAGATATCTGTAGTACTAGATGCAATTCGTAAACAAGGAGTAGAGGAAATATATTGCAGATTATTAGAGGATATATATAGAGATGGTACAGTGACCATAAAAATACACGCAGATATCAATAAAATACCAATACAAAAGGGTGTTAGGCAGGGCGACACCATCTCACTGAAGCTGTTTACCGCTTGCTAGGAGGAAGTATTCAAGAATTTGGTTTGGAAGGAAAAAGGGATTAAGATAGGAAATGAGCACTTAAGCAATTTAAGATTTGCAGATGACATTGTTCTTTTCGGCGAGTTAGCAAATGAATTACAACAATTACTAAGCGATTTGAATAGGGAAAGTCTGAAGATTGGCCTTAAAATGAACATGAGAAGACTGCCATGTTCAACAGTCAAACCCCTGTTAAGCTAATACAAATACAGGCCGAGGTACTAGAAGCAATGAACGAGTATATATACCTAGGGCAACTCATCAAGACGAGTACATCCTGCGAAGCCGAGATAAAGTGGCGAATAAGGCTAGGTTGGAGTGCCTTCGGTACACATAGTAATATATTACGAGGTCGTCTGCCACTATGTCTAAAGAGGGAGATTTTTTACCAATGTGTCCTCTACGTCATGACATATGGATCAGAAATTAGTAAGTGCTCAAAGAGGAATGGAAAGGCTAATGCTTGGAGTTAGCTTAAGAGACAAGAAAAGAGCTACATGGATCAGGCAACAAACAAAAGTAGAGGATATACTCAAGAGCATTAAGAAGAAAAAGTGGCAGTGGGCTGGACATATATATCGTAGACAGGACAACAGGTGGACAAAGAAAACAGCAGAATGGGAAATACACGACACGAGTAAATTGGAATCTGAGGACACAAGACCGGAATGACTGGAAATGATTGAGAGAGGCCTACGTCCTGCAGTGGAATTCTTGTTGGTTCGTAACAGAAAGTCTATAATGTTTTTCTAGTTTATTATTAATCACTGGCTATATGTCGGTACGGCAGGTTGTCGTGGTTGTTTCGCGTGGCGGACTAATATATATATATATATATATATATATATATATATATATATATATATATATGTATGTATGTATGTATGTATGTATGTATGTATATATATATAGAGAGAGAGATATATGTGTGTGTGTGTCTTTGCGTGTGTGTGATTTTCCCATAGTTCTAGACATTTTTTGCCACCGATGGCAAGCTCATTCCACGTTAGTGCACTGAGTCACCCGGCACTCTGGTGTTCATATGACATTTACTCCGTTTGATCAGTTGGGACCGTCGCGATGACCGGCTGTCAATACTCTATACCTTTTTCTTATCAACAGCTGACATTATTTCATCACAGGCTTGGCAGTTATAAGGCCTGTTATCTATTAGGAATTTCATTTGTTTCGATTTCGTTT
>BOPN01003551.1:92500-95000 GCA_017312705.2 Penaeus japonicus | reverse complement strand
TTTTTTTTCTCTCTCTCAGGTGCCACTGCTTTCATGTGGTATTTATCCTCCTTCTTTATCAGAGCAGTCCCTTGAAAAGGACGCTATATTAATTCCACATAAACTACCAAGGGCGTGGTATGGGGTTCGGCAGTAGGGGGCATCAGCGTTTCCAGATTTCCCAGAGTCTCCAAATGAACTAAATAAATGTTCAAAACTATATCTAGAATTACAATGCGATTTTATTGACTTTATAACGCGTCTACAGCTCTATATGACCCATTCATATTTGACGTGAAATTTCCTGAGATGTGTTGCATGCCACACCAGTTGAAAATCAAATATAAAAAAGGAACTTCTTAAACTTAACCTATACCTTAAATACATCCCCATCGTCCTCTAAGTGTTTTTTTCCAGTTTGGTAAGGTGTATATAACATTCAATGGCAGCAGATACAATGTACTTCAAGATTTATCTGAAATCCTCAATACTTGCAGTAAATACTACTAGAATATTGGAATCTTGGCTTGGTGGCCTCCTAAATGTGGCTTGGCCTACTGAGGATATGTGTATTTCTGTATACTGTGTGTATATGTACGTAAACATACACATGGATAAACACACACATACGCATGCATATGCGCGCTCGCGCGCGTGTGTGTGTGTGTGTGCAATTTTTAAACGATTGAACCGAGTCTCTTTGACACCTATTTTCACCGTTTCCAGAGAGAAGATGAGATCCAATCATTGCTGGTGTGCTGTAACGGCGTTGTTTATGCTGATAGCTTGTGCTGTCAACGTGCAAGGGCAAGATGGTGCGTCTACTGAATAATGTTCTTTATCGTGTCACCGTTTGCTTTCCTCTAGTACAGTACATGGGTTTTGAAACTCTTTGCTACTCTGTAATACATGCCTATATCTTAGTTACGTGTTGAATGTTTTTTTGTTTTTTCTTACTTATTTTTGGTAAATGAAATAAGCGCAACTATTATCCCGCCCGGCAGGCAGCACTCTCGAAGAAATACAGAATGAATTACAGGAAATTCAAACGACACTAGACACTCTCGGGAACCTCGTCATCCCAACCACCACGACAGAAGGAGCTACTACGGCGGCATCGGAGCAGTCGACGCCCTCGGCCCAGCCTTCCTCCACACACTCGGGGACCTCCGAAGGGTCCACCACCGGTCAGACGCTCAGTCCGTCGACAGACATGCAATCCACAACTGCTGAGCCAACAACCAAACAACCCACAACTCCTGAGCCAACAACCAAACAACCCACAACTCCTGAGCCAACAACCAAACAACCCACAACTCCTGAACCCACAACCGCTGAACCAACAACCAAACAACCCACAACTCCTGAACCCACAACCCCTGAACCAACAACCAAAGCATCAGGTCGACTCTTGCGCTACAGAGGGAGACATGTTTTGTCTTCGAGAGATGAAGACGAAAGCTCAACCACAACCAGCGACTCACCCTCCACCCACTCATCCTCGAGCCCAGCCTCAACCAACCCGCTAACCTCAACCAGCGAACCAGCCCCACCTTTGTGTATCGAGAACGACGACGAGAATGAGGACCTCTGCGCCCGTCTCGTCGATGTGCTGGACGACATCGAGAAAGTCACAACTGAGATCACGGCTGGGGAGGCAGGAGAACCACAGCTGGAAGACCTCAAGAACTGCTCGGCGAGGCTGGACGATGTGGTCGCCGAGGCTAACACCAAGCCGGACTTCCTCGAGACCATCGACAAGGACCAGTTCAAGCAGAAGAAAGACCAACTGGACAAGGTAAGTACTGTTTTTGGAAGGAATTTTGCTTGCGCTCTATATTCCTTTCTCTCTCACTCATTCTTTCTTTCTTTTCTTCTCTCTCTCTCACTCTTTCTCTTTATGTATGTATCTATCTCAATCTCGGGGGGAGGGGGTGAGGAAGAGAGAGAGAGAGAATGTATATATATATATATATATGTATATATATATGTATATATATATATATATATATATATATATATATATATATATATATATATATATATTACACATGCACACACACGCACATATATATGTATATATGTGTGTATGTATGTGTGTGTGTCTCTGTGTGTGTGTGTGTGTGTGCATGCATGCATCTACAGTACTGGGAAAATTAATAGACAATTTTTGGGATTCTTCACTTTTTTATCTCTAATACCTCATATCTTCACAAATATATTACTTACATTGCCTATTTTTTGTAATAATGCAGAGAAATCTTTAATCTATATAAAATAATTGATTATATAATGATTATATTATTTTTAAATGATAAGAATCATGTTTTTTTATTGTTACTCGTCTCCACACAAAATTACCTCGTCCCTCAGCCTTGTGTTCTTAAACCATTTCCACACATATCCACGTTCCCGGAATTCCGGTTTCCGGTTACTAATCATTGTTTATATTACCTAATGTGTGTGCCAATGTCCCAGTATCAATTGACCCATAATTAGTCGTAGAAGTCATTAAGGATAA